>VDFB02011914.1:0-32214 GCA_007258455.2 Sequoia sempervirens
GAATACATAGTCAAGGGTTGTTGTGTTCATCTTACAATTTATCTTGTATTTTGTATTGTCTTAAGTTGCTTTCTATTCAAATAGTAAGGTAAGTGCTTTAGAAATACATAGTGTGTATTCAATTATGATTGAATGCTTAAGTATGATCATGTCATTAGATATCCTTTGATTGTGTTGCTTCAAGGTAGTTGCAACTTTGTGACCATCAAATTATGATTATATTTTAAGAAATAAATACTTGTTGCATCTTCTTGACTCTGTTATTCTAGGAATCAATCTAGCTTGCATATCCCTAGGGCTTAGGAACATCCACTAAATTGAATAAAAAAATATTTCTATTTTATTTTGATATGTATCATCTCATACAAAAACCCTAAAGTCCATAAGAGCTACATAAAACCTTGCAAAATATTGCACAACTCTTGTCTTAATGTGTGAGATCAAATTTGTTGCACATTGCTTGATGTGTTACCAATTAGCAAGTAGTGTTGAAGGGAAACTGATCTTGAACAATCAGAGGATGTTACAGAGTAGTCCAAAGGTGATGAAACTAAGAAAAAACTAAAAATTCAAATTTTTTAGATTTTTTCGGTATTTTTTAAGTTCAAGTAAATTGTGTTTTCAGAGGTCTTTGGAACATAATTTGGGTTTGAAAATTGTGTCAATCCCTAAAAATAAACTGCCAAAGGCATGATTGTTTAGGGATTGACCTAGTACTCTTGGAGACCTTTCCAAAGATGTAAATAAATTCCTACTTTTTTTGAATTTTTTTGTAATTTTGTTTGTATTTTGTCACAACCAACTATTCATTTTGAATTATTGGGGCTGTGGTGACTTTTGGCATTCTCTAGTTTATATACTCTTGCAATTTTGAATAAAAAATGATTTGGAATGCATACAACTCTTTTCACGAGTTTGCAATTTTATCTAAATTGAACACAATATTGTAGGTTTCTTTTACACCATATATTGTCAATTGAATCCTTACCTCGATTTAGATTAGTGGTATTAGAGCAAGAACTCTCCTAAATTTTAGATCACACAAGATCATGCTACCAAATATTAGGATTGGATACACAAAACTTGTTAGAATACCCTCCTTTGAGACACATACAACTGAAGATGGCAAAGGAGAAAGATGATTCCTCTGAATCTATTAAGAAAGTGGTGGAAGAAGCTTTGAATAAGAAATGAGAAGAGATGATGAGCCAATTATCATGCCTTCTGTAGAATAAGAAACCATACGGGGCAGAGGCACCATTTCGTGGACATACCCCTTTCAAAGTGCAAGTAAATTTTGATATCCCAAATTTTGAAGGGAAAATTGATGTTGATGTTGTTGATGATTGGTTATCAAAAATGGAATGGTATTTCTCTGTAAATCATTTCTCAGATGCAGAAAAAATAACTTTTTCTCTCCTTAAAGCTAAAATCCATGTGAAACAAGTGTGGGAAATTAAGGTGGCAGATAGAGATAGAGAATTACCCATTGGACATGAATTGGAGATAACCTTTGATAAAAAACCTACATGGGGAGATTTCGTGGACTACATAAAAGAAGTATACTTTCCTAAGGATATATATGACCAAAAATATATATAGTGGCAGTTGCTTTGATGGAAGAAGGATCAATCTATGTAAGATTACACCAATACTTTCTATGTACTTTCAGCAAAACATGACATTGAAGATTCAAAGAAGCATTGAATTTTGAAATATCATAGTGGGCTTCATAGATACATTCAGACTTAGATGAATTTTTTGAACATTGAAATATTGGTATCTGCTTTCAGGTGTGCCACAAAAATTGAAGAGAAATTCAAGCAAAAAGGGAAGAGAGATTACTTTACAAATAATAAGTTGAAGAGAGAAGGTAGCAATAAATTTATAGGAAAATAGTTGGTCAAGGAACCTCCCTCAAACTCACCCAAGAAGACGTGGGTTGCTACGAAGACACAATCAGATACAGGCATGTGGTGTGAAATACATAAGACTCCATTCCATAACACAAGGGATTATTGAAGCAACAAGAATCTGATGATAGAAATACAAGGAGAAGAAGCTAATCTTGAATCATCACCAACAAATAAATTTGAGCAAAAGCATAGTGATCAGATCATAAAAGTAGACTTGTATGCCATAGTTGCAACTGCTAAAGTATTGCCTCATGAGGATGAAGAGCGACTATTCCATTCACAAATGTGGGTTGGTGGAAAGCCTCTACATTTTATTATTGACAATGGTAGCCAAAAGAACTTAATTTCTAAGGAGACAATCAAAAGACTAAATCTAAAAATGAAAAAACACCCACAACCATACTCCATGGGATGGGTAAATGAAGGGCGAGATATTCAAATAAATAAATAGTGTCATTTTACATATTCAATAAAACCATTTAAGGATGAAGTAATCTATGATGTAGCACCTTTGGATGTATGTGATGTCTTGTTGGGGCATCCATACATGTATCAATTCCATGGTGTATACGAGTCTAGACCTTGCAATGTCACAATCAAGCTTGGTGAAAGAAAGTATTGTATACTAGAGGTATGTCCAAAATAATATATTTCTTTGATTGGTGCTAAACAACATAAACATTTGGTTTCTCAAACTGGAGTTTTTGTATTGCTCATGGTTCACCCTGATGAAAAAAAATTAGTTGTCCTAAATACACATTCCAAAGTGGCCACAACAACAAACCAACAAAAGAAAATGGATAATATCTTGAAAGAATATCAAAGTGTGTTTAATTCACTAGTGGGGGTCCCAACACACTGTCAAGTCAAGCATTCTATTGATTTAATTCTAGGAACACCGCTGCCACATGAGCCAATATATAAGAGGCCAGTTTTGGAAAATGATGAAATCAAGTGGTAGATTAAGGATTTGATTTAGAAGGGACACATTCATCCAATTGCTTCACCATGTGGCAGCCCAATTTTTCTTGCTAAGAAGAAAAATGGGACATGGAGACTTTGCATTGATTATAGGGTTTTAAACAAAATCATTGTGCAAAATATATATCCAATCCCTCAAATTGATGACCTCTTCAACTAGCTTAGAGGGGCTAAATTCTTCACCAAAACGATTTGAAGTCTAGGTATCACCAACTACCAATTGATCCAACAGATGTGTGGAAGATTTCATTTAAATCCAATGAAGGTTTATTTGAATGATTGGTCATTCCTTTTGGTCTAACCAACGCTCTTCCCACATTTATGAGGATGATGAATGATGTGCTCAAGCCATTCATTGATTCTTTTGTGGTTGTCTACTTGGATGACATACTCATCTTCAGCAAAACATGGTCTGAGCATTTGAAACATGTTGAACTAGTGCTTTCAACTCTGCAACAACACAAACTATATGCCAACATAGAAAAGTGTTCCTTTGGTGGCATGCTGTTAAATTGGCTATGGATGCCACCCAAGATCTATGGACCAAATGGAAAGCACAAAAAGAAAAGAAGAGAATATGACAAGAATAAACTGTATTCAATGTCATTGATATGATATGATTATGATTATGATTACAATGAGAGACCCTTGGTTATATAGCCAAGGTGAGAACATAGAAGGGCATAAGATTATGACAAGTGTCGTAATCTTATGACATGAGACAACTAGGAAAACCTATCACTCCACAAAAGGTGGAGAGATAATCACATGATGTGTCCACAAAAGGTGGAAGTGATGAGGTAATGACATGTCAAGTCCACCAAAAGTGGAAATTCTCCAACAACCTCCTATGTGGTCCCTTGTAAACTTAACTAAGGTGTAATTATGACCTGGGACAAGGTACAAGACATTTAATTATACCAACACAAAGCATCAGTATTTCGGCTACATTATTGATAGCGAGGGTGTTCATGCTGATCCTACAAAGATTCAAATAATCAGAGATTGGCCACCTCCTAAATATTTGACAGAGCTTTGTAGTTTCTTGGGCCTAGCAAACTTCTATCATAAATTTGTTCTTGGTTTTTCCCATCTATCATGGCCGCTAAATCAAACACCAAAGGGTCAAGCATAAGAAAAATTTCAGTGGATAGATGCAAAGCAACAAGCATTTGAGGAATTGAAGCAAAAACTATGTTCAACACTAGTGTTGGTCCTTCTAGATTTGCAACAATCATTTGAAATAGAAACAAATGCATCTAAGTATGCTCTTAGCACTGTACTTATGCAACATGGACATCTGGTTGCCTATCATAGTGATAATTTTTTTCATACAGTGCATCAATGCCCCACATATGATAAGGAACTATATGTCATCATTCAGGCCTACAAACAGTGGAAGCATTATATTTTTGGAAAGGAGACTATTATACATACAAACCATAACCTCTTGAATTCTTTCAAACACAAGGGAAGTTGCAGAACAATAGACATCAATGGTGGTCTACTTATTTACAACAATTTCGCCTCAACATTCGTCATAAAAAGGGGAGCACTAGCAAAGTGGCAGATTGTTTAAGTAGGCCTCCAATTGCAACTCTGACAATGGTGTTGGATTCGTGTTGTCATCAAACATCAGCTTGGGCCCAACTATATGGTAATGATCCTAATTTTTCTGACACTTACAATAAATTGGTAGAAGGAAAGTTTATTCTTGATTTTCATTTGCAGGATGGGATGCTTTGTCATGTTGGTCACATATGTGTTCCCGATGAAGAACGAAAAAGGATGATATGGGAAGCACACTACAATTGTGTTGTAGGCCATTTTGGTATTAGTAAGACTACTGCTATCCTTCAAAAATATTTCTATTGGTAAAAAATGAAATAGGATATCATTTTATATATCCAAGCATGTGCAACCTGTGTAATTTCAAAGCCTACAAATCATAAAATAGGCCTATACTTACCACTACCTATTCCTGACAAACCATGACAACCAATTTTAATGGATTTTATGTCTGGGCTTCCAACTACTAGATGAGGTCATGATTGTGTATATGTGGTGGTAGATAGGTTTTCCAAAATGGCTATCATAGTGGCTTGTAAAAAGATGATTTCTACATAAGAGACTTCCAAACTATTGTTTGAACATGTTTGGGTTCATTTTGGTTTGCTAAAAAGCATTATTTCTTATAGGGATAGTAGATTCATCAACAATTTTTGGTCTTCACTGTGGGCTAAAATGGATAGGAAGTTGATGAATTCTACAACATTCCATCCTCAAACAGACGGGAAGACAAAAGTGGTAAAATAATGATCATTCACACCTCTAAATGTATCATTTAAAGCATCCTCCCACATGGGATGAGAGCTTTTCCTATGTGCAACAATGCACTCCATAGTACTACAAGGCATAGTCCATTTGAAGTTTGTCTTGGGTATTAGCCCTTGGCACCCATGGATTTAGTAGTGCCTATTCTACAACCTGATATTCCATCGAATGTTGAAAAGGAGGCAAATAAAGTAGAAAAAATCATTGACAAGATCATACATCTACAACAAGTTCATGAGAGTTTGGAGCAGAGTAATAAGAAGTATAAGGACATACATGATCAACACAAAAATACTCATCAATTTCAAATTGGTGACAAGGTGTGGTTACATCTTCAGAAAGAGCGTCTTCAAGGACCAAACATGAAACTTCATCCTCTTTGTTATGACCCATATACCATTGTCAAGCAAGTTGGTGAAAATTCGTTTGAACTCAATTTTCCACCATTTATGGGGTTGCATCTAGTTTTCAATGTGGAATTTTTGTGTCCTTATTTTCCTCCTTTGTTGGACATTTCACAAGCCATTGAACACATTCATGCTACAAAATTGAATCCAGTGACTACTACTCCACTATAGCATGATCATGTCACTGAAGTCATTATGGAGACTCTCAAATATCAACTAATTCCTCTTTATCGGGTGGTTCAAGCTGGTTAGCTTCCTCATTAGGACAAGTGGTTAACCAAGGAACAAGTTTGTGCACAATATCCTCATTTGTTGCACAAGCTTAGTGCAATGGGGCCCATTTCCTTTCAAGGAGGGAGGAATGATCCAAAACAGTTTGAGGATGTTCTAGAGTAATCCAAAGGTGATAGAACTAAGAAAAATAAAAAATCCAATTTTTTTTGGATTTTTTCAATATTTTCTAGGTTCTAGTAAATCACGTTTTTGGAGGTCTTCGAAGTGGAATTTGGGTTTGAAACTTGCGTTAGTCCCTAAAAATTAGTAGCCAAAGGCATGAATTTTTAATGATTGACCTAGTACTCACCTAGTACTCTTGGAGACCTTTCCAATGATATAAACAACTTTGAATTTTGAGCACCGAGTGGAAAGATATGACCCCACCAAGTTGGGGTAAATGAATTCCTAGTTTATTTATTTTTTTTGTAATTTCATTTGTATTTTCTCATAGCCAGCTATTCATTTCAAATTCTTGGGGCTGTGCTGACTTTTGGCATTCTCCAGTTTTTATATACTCTTGCAATTTTGAATAAAACGATGATTTGGAATGCATACAACTCTTTTCCATGAGTTCACAATTTTATCCAAATTGAACACAATATTGTAGGTTTCCTTTATGCAAGATAATGTCAACTGAATCCTCACCTCGATTGAGATAAAAAAACCCACCTAGGTTTTGCAAAGCATGAAGAGTAGAGAGAAACTATCATAAGGATGGTTCTTTGTAGTTGGCCAACATCCTAAAATTATTGGTCATAAAACCTGGCTAATTTTAAGAGGGTTTTAGGAAATAAATTGGAAACACCAACATATTGGAAACTCTAATAAGGATAGAGTTGATTAATTACATTAAAACCCAATTTTAGTCATGGGGATAGAGTTGGTAAGCCCTTTGTTAGGTTGAGTTATAAGTGTTAGTGGTCTCTAGTCCATTTCCCCTAATCGAGTTGTGAATTTAAAAAAATCATAGGACCAATTACAAACATGGATGGGAATCTAGTCATTTAGGAACTCTAGAAGGAAAGACAAACATGGAAAGAAAAAAACTTGAGTAGGAATTCTTCTCCAAATCATGATCCAATAAGACATTCTAAAAATGTAAGACACACTAAAAAATGCTAATGATAGACATATATATCTTAACTTTGATAAGGATACAAATAAGGTGGTGTTGGAAAAGAGAATAATACTAAAAATATTGAGGAAACTTGGGTGGGTCCTAAATATTTAAAAATATTAAACGACCTTGAGAAAGAAAGAGAAAGATTGAAAATCTAAGCTAAAATAAGAGAAAAATATTTCTTAAAGATTTTTCCCTCAAGTAGTGGCTATAAAGATAATATATTTGATGACAATGTTATATCTCCCACAAAGAAAAGAGAAAACCCTTTATGACACGAGGATCCTCCTAGTCATGGTAATCAAGTTAGTACTTCTAGTATGAGGATTCCAAGGGATGGTGAAATGATAGAAGATTATGATGATGAGAACACATGCACAACAACTCGAGTTGAAAATGGTAAAGATATTGATGATTCCATAGAATAGGATCTCCTAAAAAATGATCTCAAGGCTTAATTGGATAGACTTGAGGAAGCTAGGATTAGAGATGACATAAGAATAATAATTGATGCTCTAAGAAATATCGACCAAAAAAATAATATTGGGAGAAATCAAAGAATACTCCAAAATGTTTCGAGAAATAATGTTGGAACAATGCATTATCATGTGAAGAAAATTTAAAGGAATTTTAGAATGTGATTGATAAATTTGAAATAGAAGAGGAGGATGTGAAATTGTGTATCCAATATTTAATTGATGATGCTAGAGATTGGTATACATGGTTACTAGATTCAAGCATAAGCACATGTGATGAATTTAAGACAAATTTTCAAGGAACAATATGGAGACAAAACTGATCTAAGATTTATCATTAATGAGTTCACTAATATTAGCAAGGTATCAAATGAGTTTTTTTTATTTTAATACTAGATTTTCTAAATTAATGAATAAGATTCCTCCATTTTAAGGCCAAATGAATCTATGTCTTTCTTGCATTGTAATGCTTATAATGCTAAGATGGGGTATTTTTTGAGGGATAAAGACCCTCAAACTTTAAGGAATTCCTTCAAAATAGCCATCCACATTGAGAGTAATCAAATAGCATAAAAAAAACTAAACAAAAGGAGTAATGTGAAACTCTTGACCAAGGATAAAGGAAATCAAAATAAGGAAGCTTCTCTAGAAGACAAATTGGATAAGATCATGAGTGCATTGAAATATTTGAGTTCCAAATTCCAAAAGTGAGAAAGGTTTATCTCATGATAAGTCATACAATAATAGGCATTATGCAATGCCTAAATTATCTAGCCAACCCTATAATGCTAAATGGTATAATAAGAAACTAGTGCATAATAACAACCATAAAGGTTCTGATAGTAAGGATACCCCAAACCCAATCAAGAAGTTTGATGCTAATGTCGTGGAGGAAATTTTACGGAATACTACCTATTAGTTGCCTCATTCTCCTTTACAATGTATGGTGGATCAATTTGTTGAAGACTATAATAACACATTTGATGATTATAGTGATCCTAACCATAATGTTTCTCATGATGATATTTATCATGATACCAATATGTTTTCTACAAGAATGTGTACAGTTTTAGAGGACTATTCTTCACTAGAAGAATATGGAATGGAGGAAGACATTAATGACTAGATATGTATAATAAATAACTATCATAAAAAAAAATTCTCAGATGATGAGGAGGATCATCATGTTTATAATGTAGAATCATCTACTCAATATTTTATACTGAGAAGAACCTTTGATGAAGAAATAAGATCCATAAAAACTACTACAATTGCTAAGGTTAAAATTAACTATAACTTGAGAAGTAAGGTTAATAATTCTAATCAAGGTAATTCATGTAGTATATTCATCAAAGAAAAGAAGTATCAAGAGAAGAGTGTGCCCAAGAAAAAAGGCCTTGAAAGTAAGGGAATAAAATATGATGTACCTATTGATCAAGTTGTGTCACCTTCAATGAAGGATAAATATCAAAGTGTGAAAGTTGAACAAAAAAAGACAAGGTAAATCCACTCAAAAGGAGAGAACTATAAAAGAAAAGGAAAAGGTAAGCGTTCTCACCCTAACTAGTGCCTCAATTGGTAATGTGCCTAAGTATGTGTCTATGGATAATACACAATTCCTAGAGAAGATTAAAGTTGTATTTCCCTTGTTAGAAATGATGAGAGCTATTGAACATAAAGACAAAGCACTAGCTCTAATTAGTAATGTTGAGGAAATCACCTCTAATAACACAAAGACAATTTAGAGAAATAATAAAAAGGCCAATAAGTAGGTAAATAATGCTTAAAATGATTCAATTCAAGAAATTTTTAAAGTGTATTTGGGTACTACCTTGAAAAAGTCTTCATCCCAAACAAAACCATTATATGTCAATTTGATAATAAATGATAGGTTGGTCAAAAAATTTATGATTGAATAGGTGATTCTATAAATGTAGTGTCATTATCTATCATGAATCAATTAGGTCTACAAGTGATTAAAACTTATGGTAAGTGCTTTGTAATGGACTCAAGAGAGGTCTCAGTCATTGGCATCATTAAAGATGTCAAATTTAAACTGGAAGCATATCCAAAAATAACATATAGCATGAGTCACATAGTGGTTGACATTCCACGTCAACATGGAATGCTATTGTCAAGGATGTGGTCGGCTACAGTGGGTGGGAGTATTCAAATGGATTACTTATGCTCTCATCCTAATAAATGAAAAGAATGTCATATTAGATAGAGAAATAAAGTCTCCTTCAACTATAGAGGATGTTGAAACTAATGCAAAGGCATGTTTTCTTAATATTGATATGAAAAACTTTAGAGTTGAAGTAGTTCTGCCCCCACAAGCTAATCGAGATCATGTTTCAAAAGAAGTTCAAGAAGCTATTGATTGAGATAGAATTTGGTTGATGCAATTTGATGGTGCATGTCATAAAGATGGATCCAAAGTTGGAGTGGTTTTTATTTCTCCTTGTGGTAAATCTTCAAAGCTCTCTTTTACACTAAAATTTGAATATACAAATAATGTGGTAGAGTATGAGGCTTTACTATTAGGATCAAATGTAGACATAAAATATGGAATCAAAAAACTTAAGAGTTTTATGGAATTCAAAATTGATTGTATCCCAATTTAAAACAAAGTATGTCTCCAAGAATAAAAGGATAAAGCAGTATGAGTTGCATTTTGAGATACAATTGAGTTTTTTATGCCTTTTCCATTGACTAGGTAGAAAGGGAGAAGAATGTAATGGCAGTTTTTTTTGCCAAAATAGCTATCAAAAAAAATTCCATTACACTTGTTGGAATCTCCAAGATAAAAGAGTTGAAAATACCTTCTATCCCTGATAACATTTTCATTGTCAAGTTTTCCATGATGATCAAGATTTGGTGAAATTCTTGCATTGTATTGATGAGTATCATAGCAAATAAATTGATTTTTTAGTTCTTTATGGAAAATGTTGATGGGAGAAATACAATCTTTAGAAAGGAGATCATACAAATGAAGAAAAAAAAGCTCCCCAAAGGTTTAGTTGCATTAGAAGGAGCCTTTGATGGTGTTGATAGAAACATGGTTAAACCAACCCCTATGCATGAGAAATGATTAGAAGAAATTAATTTGGGTGTAGATATAATACCTCAAAAGGTCTACATTGATAAGAAAATAAGTCCAAAAGTTAGGACTTGTTGCATCGCTAAGAATATTAAAATTTGTTTTCTTGGTCATATGATGATCTGAAGACACATAGGGAATATTTTTCTAGCATGAGATCCCATTGAAACTAGATGCTAAGCCCTTCCGATAGAGGAAGTGACCAATCAATCCCACATTAGCTCCTAAGATGAAACAAGAGCTATAAAAACTTAGAGAAGGTGGAATAATCAAGCCTATCAGACATTCCACTTGGATTTCTAACCTATTCCATGTTAGGAAGCAGAATGATGCCATTAGTTATGTGTGAAATTTAGAAATATGCAAAGGGTCACTAGATGAAAATTGTTGTCCATAATGGTTGGATTCTCAAGAAATAACTAGGTAAAAATTAAGGAGTTTGAGTACTATAAAACAACTTTCACAACATAATGGGGGCACACGTGTATGTCAGAATACAAATTAGATTGAAAAATGCAAGAGATAATTTCCAAAGAGCTATGGATGTGGCATTTTTTGACCTAATTGATGTTATAATGGTTGTATATGAAGATGAATTAATAAACTTTTCCAAGAAAGTGAAGACCATTATATACATCTCAAAACTATTTTTAATAGAGCTCTTGTGTATGGAATTTCATTGAAGCTTAAGAAATGCATGTTCAAAGTAACATAGGGAAAGTTTCTAGGCCATGTTGTATCTAAGAATGGAATCGAGATTGATCCTAAATGGGTAGAAACAATAGAGAGAATATCTTAGCCTAAGACTATAAAAGGCATATAGTCCTTCTCTAGCCAAGCCAATGAAGTTTTTTCCTAACTTTTCAAAAAAACTAGAGCCATATCAAAGTTTTGAAGGGAGAAACCATATCTTGAGGTAAAGAGCCTATGGATGCATTTCAAAGCATCAAAGAAGCAATAAATTAAGATCTAGTTTTGAACTCACCTAATTTTGTAAAAACATTTCGTTTGTTCTCCTTTGCATCTTTCCATACAATTATTGTTGTTTTATTGTACAAAAATATTGAGGGGTTTGAAAAACCTATATCATGCTTTAACAAGTCCCTTAAAGTTGTAGAGATTAAGTATGATGCTATAGAAAAGTAGACATATGCACCAATTATGGTGGTGAATAATTTTAGGCCCTACCTAATGAGAATTGAAATTGTTGCATATGTACCACATGTTGTAGTCAAGGAAATCTTCAGTCAACAAGAGGTCACAAGAAGAAGATGTAGATGGATAAATAAAATTGATGAATTTTACATTGAGATCCAAATCACAAAATTAGTGAGAGGACAAGGACTAGCTAGACTGATGGATGAAACTAATCTTGAAGTTGCTCACATAAATTGTCTTGAAGATAATGCTACTATAAAGGTACGCTATTTGCATAACTCTCCTTGGTATAAAGATATAGTTCATTACCTACAACATATGGTGTGTCCTAATGATAAAAATGGCAGTCAAAAGAGGACTCTAAAATTGCAAGCCATGACATATGAAATTGTTGGTGGTGACCTATACTAGAGGAATATAGATGGTATCTAGCTTAGATGCTTGGATGAAGAACATGCTCCTAAGGTAATAATAGAGATACATGGTGAAAGTTATGGAGGATATTTTATAGCCAAAACTATAACCCAAATAATCATTAAGGTAGGATATTGGTGGCCTACTTTGTTTATAGACACATAGAGATTTGTAAGAAGTTCTGAAGCATGTTAGGATATCTTCTCTGAGTATTGAATAAACTTGTCCTATTCATCCCCATACAATCCAAAGGGAAATGGAAAAGAAAAATCCAGTAACAAAAACCTCATGAAGATTATCGAAAGGGTGTTAGGAAAAGATAAGAGGTCATGGGATTCAAAGATGAAACTTACAGTGTGGGTAGATAGGGTGACAGTTAAGAATTCTACAAAAAGTCCTCCTCATGAGTTGGTTTATGCTTTATATGCCAAGATGCCAATGAAAAATATATTTCCCATATATAAATTAATCGAAGACTATAATGAGGATACCACAAATTCAATGACATGTAGGATCAACTAGCTTATAGAGTTGGATGAAGTGAGGATAAAATCTCTATTTTTCAACTTGAAGAAGCTACAACAAGTCAAATACTTATTTGACAGAAGGGCTTTTGACAAAATATCTTACTTATGAGGATCTGGTCATGATGTGGGATGTGAAATTCCAAGATAAAGGCAAGCATGGAAAGTTTGATCCTCTTTGGATTGAGCCATACTTCATTAATAGCAACCATGGTGAAAATTCTTATTTTCTTAGGTATTTAAATGGTGAAACTAAAGAATTGTTAGTGCATGCACGATTCTTGAAGCATTACTTTTCTTGAATTTTTTCTTTCCATGCATAGTTGTAAATTATGTATATAGGTTTTGTCTTGGTTTTTTGGTTTTTGTCCATTTTTTAGCTTGGTCTACATCTTGGTGTTGTCTAGATTCTTACTTTCCTTTGTTGAATTCAATGTCTCTAAACTAGAGCCAATGTTGGCACATGCAAAATTTCCTTTCTTTAGCCATTTTTTTCCATGATGATAACTAATCTGAGACATCTGATAGGTTGGTTTTTCTTGGCACCAATAGGTAGAGCATGAAAAGTTAAGTATGGTTTCCTTTTGAAGTTTCATGAAATTTTCTAAGAGGAAAGAGCTATGCTCATAGAAATTTTCATCTTCCATCTAATGAGGCCATCTTACCCACAAAGGTACAATTCAAACATTCTCTTGTGGTCATTTCTTTGGGTTGTGTTTTCTTCTATAAGGCTTTTAATATAAAAAGCAACTAAGTATATTTTTGTGGAACTTCCCTCTCTATCTGAAATTCCCATCTTCCCAATCTCGTCCTTTTCACTTGGTTTTTCTATATTACGAGTGAATGGAGACCATATTAATACATTTTATGATGTCATCCTCTTCACTTATGAACTTTCTCCATCCATCTGTCTAAACCTTTTTAGCCTTCCATATTTGGTTTAGATTGACCTTTCCAACATCCAATTCCACTTCATTCCTCTACATCCACACCTTGTTGACATGATGATGTCATCCATCTACACTTACATCATCCTATGTAGAAATTTCCATCTATTTTAGATTTGGTTCACTTGGAGGTCATTTTCCCGCATGGTGCATTTGAAGGCCTTTGACTTGCACAAAGAAGAATTTGTTGTTGATAGTCAAGAAGGATGGTTTGCAAATGAGTCCATTTGAAACTATCATGTGCACCAAGGTTATTGTTCACTTATGTATCAAAATCTCATAAAATTTCACTTTTGACAACCCCGACTCAAGTTGTGATATACTTGCAGTCTACGATAGTCATCAATCTATTTTAAAATTAGATTCACTTTGATCTTGTAGCTTGATAACCATAGGATTTATTGTGAAAGATAAGATCAATAACCCACACTCAAAATTTTCAAATGGTCCCAGGTGTTGGACTTCTTTGTGCATGTAGAAAAGCTACGGTGCTCATTAATGAATAGATTCAACCCCAACTACCATTTATCAAGATGAAGGTCATAATGCGATGTCATAAATGCTTCTCCATGCCTTGTGCATAGATTTACATGCTACCATTCTCATTTAAGGTTGTGTAGAGCACTTTGAATCATCTCAAATACCTCCAACCATCCTATGATATAGATTTCAAGGGATATATTGGACTCAAGTTGTAGGTTCTTCATGTCCAAACATAATTGTAGTGATAGAGGATATTCACCACGTGTCTATAGATGTGATTGAGTGCAAAAAGTTCATATTTATTCCTTTTGTGCATACAACTAAGGTAAGGGTTTGTTGATGATCTATCATGGATTTATGCCTAAGCTAGAAAGGAAAGAATTATGTTTTTTGAAAGGTTTTGTAGATATTAATCTGGAGAGCTATAATTGTAATAGGGATTACATAAGTTTTTAATTGGTCCTAGAATTTTGATCTAAGGTATAAGTAATTTTGAGTATGTAATGCACAAATGAACCTATAGCTTATATGAATACATGCTTGTGTATGATAGTCTCCAACATTGCAATCATGCAAATTGACGAATAAATAATTAAGTTTTGTTGTGTTCATCTTGCAATTTATCTTGTATTTTGTATTGTCTTAAGTTGCTTTCTATTCAAGGAGTAAGGTAAGTGCTTTTTTGGCAATACATAGTGTGTAGTCGGTTATGATTGGATTCTTAAGTATGATCATGTCATTGGCCCTCCATTGGTTGTGTTTCTGTGAGGTAATGAAAAATTTGTGATCATCAATGTGTGAATATATTCAAGCAATAAATACTTGTTGCATCTTCTTGACTTTGTTCTTCTAGGAATCAATCTAGTTTGCATATCCCTAGGGCTCAACCAGATCTACTAAATTGAATATAAACAAATTTTTATTTGTGTTTTATTCTTGATCTATATCATCTCATACATAAGCCTTAAAGTCCATAAGAGCTGCATAAAACCTTGCCAAATATTGTACAACTCTTGTCTTAAGGTGTGATATCATTTTTTTTGCATTGCTTAATTTGTTAGTGGTCATCAAGTAGTGTTGAAGGGAAACCCACCTAGGTTTTGTAGAGCCTAAAGAGTAGAGATAAAATACCAAAAGGGTGGTTCTCTATTAGTTGGCCAACACCCTCAAATTATTGGTCATAAAACTTGGAATTTTTTAAAGAGTTTTAGGAAATTGGTTGGAAACACAAACATGTAGTACTAACCTCTTACATAGAAGCATACACTCAGGCTATGGATATAGAGGGTGAAGACAAAATACTATCTATGGAAAAATAAAAATAAAGGATGATAAAATTTTGGATGATAGTAGGAGAGTGAATATGGAATTGTGCAATCCTTGAGAAGAGATGATGTGAATGAGGAAAGAACTAAAGAAAAAAAAGAACTTTGGGGGATGAAATGTAAAGGTGAAGGTTATATCAAAAGTAATTGTCCTAGAAAAATGTTTTGTGATATTTTTTATGCTATGAGTCATTCAATCATAGAGTGCCCATATAATTTGAGGAGTAGGAGTACAAAAGTTCTCTTCACATAAGGATAGTATTCCACTCCACTCAACAATCCATCAAAGCAGTAAGATATTAATAATGCATCTCTAGGTGGCCACCAAAATCAAAGAGGGGGAGGTCTGAGTCAAATACAAGATGTCTCTAAAGGTCATCCCATTGTATAATGTATGTAATGTAATAAATGGGGACACTTTTTAATAGACTACTTGTTGCAAGTATGAGTAGTTGGTGTTGCCATTGATGTCAACAAGCTTGGAGGAGATTGTTGCAAGCTTATGCTTGTGTTGTCATTGATGAATGGTTGTGTTGATACTT
Organism: Sequoia sempervirens; assembly: GCA_007258455.2. NCBI lineage: Eukaryota > Viridiplantae > Streptophyta > Pinopsida > Cupressales > Cupressaceae > Sequoia > Sequoia sempervirens. Next base: position 16,004 of record VDFB02011914.1, read on the forward strand.
TGATTAGTTTCATTATGCTTTCATTAGTAAGTGCTACTAGTGTCAGCCTCTAGTGTTGCTTTGATAAGCTTCTGTTGGTGGATGTTGTTGGTACAATGATAATAAGGAAGTACTGAAGATGATGAGTATGTGTCTCTAGTGCTTGGTTTCCAAGTGCTTTTGAGAAAATTTGAATAAAAGAGGAAACAGTGTGTTACAAAGGTGTTCTGGTGTACAGTGTGGTGTTTTGGTTTTGCTCCGCATTTCTTCATGGTTGAAGATTTGCTTGTGTGGTTTAGATATGTTGGTCAGAGGTGGTCATAGGTTCTATACCCAAATTTTCTTGGTTTGGTTTGTTGTGCAGAGAGATTTGTGTTCACCAGTGTGTGAATTGTATGTTATAGTGGTCTCTGGGAGAAATGGTTTTTCTTTGCATTTATTCATAGTTTGGTTTCTAGTCTTGTGGTTTTGGAAGTGTGATGATAATGATCATATCTAGCAATAGTCAAAAAAAATTTGGTGTATAGTGTGGTGTTCTGGTTTTGCTCTGCATTTCTTCATGGTTGAAGATCTTCTTGTGTGGTTTAGATATGTTGGTCAGAAGTGTTCAGAGGTTCTATATCCAAAATTTCTTGGTTTGGTTAATTGTGCAAAGATATTTGTGTTCATCAGTGTGTGAATTGTATGTTGTAGTGGTGTTTGGGAGAAATGGTTTTTCTCTGCATTTATTCATAATTTGGTTTCTAGTCTTGCGATTTTGGAAGTGTGATGATAATGATCATATCTACCTATAGTCAAATTTGTTCATGGTTTGGAGCTTGGCAAGCCGAATTCTTGAGTTACTGTGTATAAAAGGTTTTATGAGTGTACTGGGAATGCACATTCTTCAAGTGAAAGTTGTTGTGAAGGAATTTATTGGTTTTCAGGGTATTTGTGGAATATTCTAGATTGTGTATGGTTTGCAAGTCATATTTGGATTTGAGGAAGCGTGTACTTAATTATTAATGGTGTTTACACTAGTTCGACCAACCTTAGGTGTTTACACTAATTATGGATCTGCTTCAATGTTTTTGGAAGTGTGGTGTGATGTATATGTACGATTTAGGTATGAGTTAAGATGTGGTGTGGTCTGCTTTCATCCCTTTCCACTGCAAGAATGCTTAGTGTTGACCTAATTTGAATTTACATGGTTGAGGTGCATAGCCAACCTTGGAGAATGTTTTCAAGGTTGAAGAAGGTATAAATAATTGTTGAGTTAATGGAGAAATATGTAGTGAAGTGTGTGATATGAATTGCAGAGTTGTTAAGTGTGAATTTGTGAAGTGCAGTGCAAGCTTAATGAGTTAGACCATAAGAACCAGTGAGCAGAAGGTGTCTACAATCTTTAGAGAGACTGTGAATGTGTTGGTGATGTTGTGGTCAATCTTTTCTGTTGCATTGAGATGGATTTATCATTGTAACACTTTTCTTTCTTCTTTTCTATAATCTAGCAGTGAGCCCTCCGACAGTGAGTCCTTTGTATTTGGTGTTACAATTACTTTATATTGTGAGCTAATCCTCATTGTGGTTTTTCCCTTCTTGGATTTTCCGTGTAAATCTAGTGTTCTATTGTGCATAGTGTTGATGTGTTTCAGTTTTTTGTTATTTGCTTTCAAACTAAATCATTTTAATAGATTAAGGGTTAATTAAGTTGATTTGGATCTGAATATTTATGAGGGTTTGAAGTTTTAATGTACAAGTGATTCACCCCTCTCTTAGTTATCTTGTGTGCATTCAACACTACTATAGAAACCAAAGAACAAGAGGATTACTATGTGGACCTAGAGACCATGAAGACACTGGATTTTTGAAGAAAAAGGCTAGTATCAACATGATTGATATATAATCGAAGTGGAGAATGCTATGGTTAATGAATGATGCCACTCAAATGTAAACACAAGTATGGTAAAAATCAATTACAATTCAATACAAATATTACAAGAAAAGTAATTTAAAATGCCATATCAATTAAAGTAGTGGATAAATTTTAAATGTTTCTTAAACTTTGAAATGTTATTCTATTGGAGAAGAATGGGGTAGTGCATGTTACAACCCATTTTTAATCTAGAAGAAATGAAGACCCAATAATTGAACCTCTATTGTTAGGTGACCAAATGATCAATCCAAGGTTACTTGATCCTTAACTCTTTATTTTATATTTTCATTATATCCACTTTTAGAAAGAATTTTATATCCAAGCCCATAATACTTTTCTAACTTAGATGGAGGGATATAATTCTCATTCAAATACTCATGAGAAGATTTGATTCTTTTGCAAGAATTTAATTCCTTTCTAATTTTTTTAAAGTTAGGTATCACCAAAACATGAGGAAAAAAAGATAAGGAGCCCCCATCACCATCATGGGATGGCGATTTTGAAGTTGTTGATGTAGAACAAGATTGATAAAATGAAACATAAGACTCCTCAGGTTGAGATTGTGAGATTTTGTACTCTCACAAAAAGGTGTAAAATCTAATGAACCCCAATCATCACCAAGGCGTGCATTTGAAGATGAAACATTACTTTGATCATTATCATCCTTAGATTCTTTGAACTTTGGTAGCAATATTTTATACTCCCCATTAGAATTAGGTATAAAATCTACCAAATTCCACACATCATCATCACTCATAGTATCATCAAAAGGAAATGGTTCAAATTTTGAAGACATAATCAAAGTACTGAGAGATATTGGAGTGTTATGTTCAACTTAAATTTGTGAATTATAACTTTTTGTATCCGCTTTTATTATATATATCTTATTATTATATTCATATTTTATCTCACAGTGAAGAGTAGATGAGACTCCTTTCATGGTATGAATCCATGGTCTACCTAGAAGAAGATTATACGAAAGAGGTCCTAAAATGATATAGATAGGGGTAGGAAAAATGACGGGTCCTACCTTAATGGGTAGTGTTATTGTTCCCAATGGTTGCTTGCTAACATTATCAAAGCCAAGAATAGAAAGATCATTAGGTTTGATAAGATTCTTATCCACACGAATTTTATTTAGAAGATCGATTCTACAAATATTAAGACCTAATCCATTATCTATAAGAGTACGTTTAACCCCAATTTTATTAATGACCACCATTATCATCAAAACTTCATGTTGGTTTTGGATCTCAAGTGAGGGTAATTCATGTTGAGGAATTTAATATCCAACTTTGTTGCCTGCATACAATCAAAAAAGGCTGCTACATCATTTAATTTGATAGAAGATGAAATATTAATGATGAGGGCCACACCGCCCAGAACCCACAGAAATCACAACAATAGATAACAACACAAAATATGCGAGATAGAAAAATGATTCACTTTAAAATTAGTTTCAAAAAATAAAATTACAGATTCAAAGCTTACATGCTATAGCCTCATGGGCTTGATTTATTACAACAAAATCAACTCTAAAAAGAAAAGCTACTATTCAGAGCCACAATCTACACTATCAGGGCCACCTTCTACAACCCCCACTTAACCCTTTTTATTTTCCCCAATAACCGCCCTAAAATGTTTTAGAAAGTACAAATTTCCCCTTTTTGCTTTGGTGCCAAAAGTCCTGTCGTTTGATTTCTAGCATAGGAAGAAATTTTTAAGAAATTCACTTTTTAGAGGACCAACTTTGTGGGGACATAACTTTTGATCCAGGTGTCTGATTTGCTATTATTGCATATCGTTGGAAAGCTCTCGACGAGCTCTACAACATGCAAACATCATAGGTTGGTTCAGCCACTTTTTGAGCTATTTTGGCGCCTCCAAATTTTTATATCTGAGTTTGAAGTTGCATTAGAGAAATTTCCCATGACAAAACTTTAATTTCTTCCAAACCGTGTAGGGTATTGAGATGATTCTTTTGTGATTGGAAATGTTTTTCAGCTCTGCTCCTTGGGGTAAAATTTCACATCCATATGAGCTTGTTTTGGCTGACTTGTAACTAAAAATAGTAAGTGCTTGTTTTTCACCTATTTCTGAACCCTAATGTACTATATCCCTATGCCATCAAGGACTAAAAAACCAAAGAAAATAAAGAAAAACATTTTTGGGTGATGCAAGATTGCTCTACACCGCTGGATGCTCCTATATCAGACACCCAAGGTAATTTGAAAAGTGACCCTATCACTTCTCAGGAGTTAGAGGGAAACCAAAATAGTTAACCTCAACCTCAGATAACCTTGATGAATCTTCAGCAGGCCTTCCTCTCCATTTCACCAAGTACTCTGCATATTGCATGTTTCTTGTGCTTCTACCCACATGGCTATCCAGGATTTCCTCTATCTCTTCCTTGGGTAAATGCAAGAAGATGAGTCCACGAAACGTGGAAGTTTTTGCCTTAAGCAAAAAAATGAAATTGGCTTGCAAAAAATGGGATCCTATTTTTTAATAAATGGGTTCCCATTTTTAAAACGCGGGATCCCGTTTAGCTTCGGGATCCCGAGCCTAAATTTAAAAAACAAAGATCTGCTCTTTGTAATTTTCGCTTTTGAAATTTTCAAATATCCCGCTTTGAAAATTTCCAGGTTGAGAAATCAAAATGGCAGTTTTCAAAACGGGTCTAAAACTTGCCATTTTTGGAAACTTTCAATTTTTGAAAAAAATCCATTTTCAGAAAGTTTTCAAAACAAAATCTCGTTTTGAAAACTTTTTGAAAATGGAAACTTTCCATTTTTAGCAATTTTCAAAACAACATCTCGTTCATTTCGTAGAACCATAAAAAAATAAAAATTATGCAATGGGATCCCATTTTAAAATATGAATTTTTGGTCGGTTTTTCCTTTGCATTTTGGTTTGGGAAAAGTATTTTGAATCCAACCTAGGCTCCTTTTGACCTAGTTTGACTCAAGTAAGTTGAAGGTCCTAACAATGTCAGAGAAAAATATCAAGTTTGGACATATGGCTGACGACTTTTTTTGCAGAATTTTTTGATGAAATTAAAACCCATTTTAGATGAGACAATGCAGATTCCAAATATGTAATTTTTTTTACAATTAGATTTTTTTCTATTTTTCAATTATTTTTTTTTGAAACTGGTCCATAAACTTTAAATATCAAGGTTTTTTACTATTTTAATAACTTTTGATCAACATAACATTTTGACCAACGGATTGCACGAGAACAAACTTCAGAAAATTCTTTTCAATTTAAAAAAAAATAAAAAAATGATAAGTTTAGGTAATCTTATGTGTGTTGTACACGACGATTTTTCAAAATGACAAATATGCCTAATAAAAAATTACAAAAATTACAAAAAAAATTACAAAAAAAATCAAAAACAATCTTCAGTGAGTCACAAATATTTTCCCAAAAGGATTTAGAAAAATATGATAATTTAGGTCAAAATATGGATGTCGTACATGTGCATGGTATGATAAAAAAGTGACTTTTAAACAATGGTTTTTAGAAATGCCTATTGAAACTCAATTTGTACCATTTGGGTATTGAAATAAATTACATATTTGGAAACTAGACTTAGAGTACTACATTTTATGGTTAGTGACTTTTTTGAAGATTCCATCTCTAAGAGGTTCAAATTGCGTCAAATATGTCAAATTTTGAAAATCAGAGAAAACATTTCCACTTTTTGGCCAAAAAATGGACTCAACTTCTTAAGTGAAAATTCTCTGAAGTAGGTGTTGGAATTTTCAACTGTTCATTTATCCAACCCTCCTTTATATCACCTTCATGATACTCTGTCAAATCAGCAATGTTGAACACAAGAGAAATTTTTATTCCACTAGGCAACTCTACCTTATAAGCATTTCCTGAATCATGCTTCTTCAAGATTTTGCATGGTCCAAACTTCATCTTGAACTTGTTGTATGTACCAACTGGAAACCTTTCCTTTCACAAATGAACCATGACTTCATCTCCGAATTGGAACTCATACCTCCTTTTCTGATCTACTTGAGCCTTATATTGTGAGTTCATCTTATTCAGATGTCTCTTTTCACCTATTCATGCAAATTCTTCGTGTGCTCAAAGAAAATCTTCACCTCAAAGACTACTCCTTTATCCATCTTTTTTAGTACAAAAGTAGTTCTTGAACTACTCCCATATACAATATGGAATGGTGATTTACTAGTGCTCCTATTGAAAAAATTATTGTAAGAAAATTTTGCATGTGGTATAATCAAATCCCATCCCTTGGGCTTATCTCCAACTAAGCATCTTAGTAGGTTTCCCAAACTCCTATTCACCACCTTTGTTTGTCCATTAGTTTGTGGATGGTGTGTAGAACTAAACTTTAAATCTCTCTTCAGCTTCTTCCATAGTGTTCTCCAAAAATAACCAACAAATTTGGTATCACTGTCTGAGACTATACTCTTTGGGAGACCATGTAGTCTCACCACCTCTGTGAAAAACAACTCTACAACATGAAAAACATCACTAGTATTATGACACGGAATGGAATGTGCCATCTTTGAAAATCTATCCACCACCACAAATATGGAATCATGCCCTCTATGTGTCCTCAAAAATCCAAGGACAAAATTCATACTAATGTCCTCCCATGGCCTCTTAGGTACAGGTAATGGCTGATACAATTTAGTATTCTGACTTGTTCCTTTTGCCATCTAACATACTTTGCAACTTTATACAAACTTCTTCACATCATGCTATAACTGTGGAGCAAGTAGGAATTCTCACAAACAAGAGAAATGGTCTTATCTTGACTGAAATTCTCAACCAATCCTCCACTATGCTTCTCCTTGATTAGATTCTCTCCTCATATAACCCTTGAATGCACAATTGGCTTCCTCTAAACAACATCCCATCTTGGATTAAGAAATCCAACCATCTTGTCCCATCCAATGTAACAAGTCTCCAAAACAAGCCTTCCAAGCTTTGCAAAGTTTGATCTTGATATAAACTGCTGAGTTCATTGAACTCCACAACCTCTATATTCATTTCTATCAACAAATTTTCCCTTCTAATTAAGCAAGGCCTCAGAATCCTCTGCTTTGACCTTCCACTCCCGTGGTTTCCCAAAACAAAAGTATAACTTTGAAAAACAACTCCATTTTAGTGCCTTTGATTCAACTCTCCTTTGGACTATTGAGATATCGCGAAGCCCGTGATTAGTATATGAAACAAATTATTTTGGAAACAAATAGTGTCTCAATTTCTTCAAAGCTTGAACTATAGCATAAAACTCTTGATCATAGATAAAATATTTCTTCTTAGCATCATTTAACTTCTCACTAAAATAGGCAACATGCTTACCTTCTTGACTCAAAACAACTCCTATGGTAATGCCACTAGCATCACAATCTACTTGAAAAACCTTATTGAAATCTGGAAGTGCCAAAATAGGTTGCTTAGTAACTTTCTTCTTCAACATGTCAAAAATTTTGGCTGCTCTTGTAGTCCACTTAAACTTTATTCTATCCCTCTCATTGCTTCACCGAGGTGCAATAAATACTTTAAATTTTAATAAAGTTTCTATAAAATATTGCTAGGCCAAGGAACAATCTTACCTCAGAATAATTCCTTGAATAAGCTTATCTAATGATAGCTCACCTCTTTGATCCATTTTGAGACCTCTGCTGAGACAACAAATTCTAGATACACCAACTCTTCAAAAACTACATTTTCAAATTAATCAATAGCTTCCTCCCTTAGCTTCAAAAAATTCCTTGATATGCATCGCGCTCCTCCAATGTCTTTATCAAAATCAAAATATCATCCAAATAAAACAATAACAAATTTTCCTAAAATCCCCTTTCAACAACTCAACCACGCCCATGTTCCAACGGCATTGGTTATCCCAAAAGGCATGACTAACCACTGCATAAGCCCTCCTTAGTTTTGAAGGTTGTCTTTCATTCATCTCCTTTTCTAACTGATCCGTGATATCCACTCTTTAGGATCTATCTTTTGCAGAAGCACTCAACTCCACTCAAAAATCCATAATGTCATCCATTCTGGCAAGGGAAATCTATACTTGATGGTGATCTTGTTGATGGCTCTAGAATCTATACACATCCACCATTCCCATCCTTCTTTGGTGCTAGTACTGCAGGTATTGTACATGGACTCAAACTCTCTCTCATCAATCCCTTCTGCAACAACTCTTGCATTTGTTTGTTCAACTCTTCACTCTTTGCTAGAGTCATATGATGAGTTTCCTTATTCAGAAAACTAGCTCTAGGAATCCGATCCATCTAATGACTAATCTTTCTTATAGGAGGAAATCCTTCAGGTACATTATAAAAAATAATAGCTTGAAACTCATTCAACAAATTTGAAACCTCTACAGGTACCTCAGTAGTATCTTCTTTATCAACTCTAGGGATTAATGCAAAACACATATGCTCATGCTTCATACCGTCTAGGAACTTTCTTCCATCAACCAAACAAATTGTTGCATTACTACATACCTTTTCATCTACCTCTTTTTAGGGCTTCAACTTATGACGAACTCCATCATTTTTCAAAGAATAGGTGTTGGCATGTCCATCATGTATTGCTCGTTGATCAAACTACCACAGTCTACCTAACAACATATGAAAAACATCTATAGGCATAATATCACATAATACCTCATCATGGTAATTCCCAATCTTGAACTTTACCAGACATTGTTCATTTACCAAGGCTTTATGGTCCTTCTACAACCAAGCAATCTGGTATGGGTTCGGATGCCTTCTTCTCTCCAACCGCAACTTACTAACCATTTATTCTAAAACAAGGTTATTAGTACTACCTCCATCAATAATAACATTAAAAAATTTACCTTCACACTTACATCTGGTGTGAAAAAAATTATTCCTTTGAGTTGGCTTATTCTCCTTATTCAGCAAGGCTCTTCTAGTAACAAGAACCTCCCCTCTTTCGGCATCCTCAGAGTGTGAAGACTCATCATCTTCATCTACATGTGCAACTCGTGCATTACCCTCAGGTCTTCTATTTGTCCTTCCTTGATGTTGAGGAAACCCATAGGCTCTATGCCCTTCTCCACACTAGAAACATGTTCCACGAAAGCCTCCTCTTCCTAGTCCTCATGCAGATCTTCCCCTTCCTCTTTGATCTCCATTAATTTGATCATGAGGATGGTAGGTGTTATCTCCTTTCCTGTTCTAGCTGCTACGAGAGCCTTCACCCTTCTTTTGATCTTCATTTTGAACTCCATATGACCATCCACCAATCTTTCCTCCACGACCTCCACCTCGTTGCTTTTTCTCAAACCTTTTGTTCAATCGGTGTTCAACCTTTAGAGAAAACTGATAAGTGTCTTCAATGGTGGTCATTCTTACCAGTGCTAATTCTTCCTGTATGCTTGGCTTCAACCTATTAATATAATGAGAAACTTTTTCCTTATTCACCTCAGAATGTCATGTCCGAATCAAGAACTTGTGAAATTCCTTTGTGTATTTTTTCACCGTCCTTGTCCCTTTCCTCAAGCTTTGCATCTTCTTAAGCAACTCTAATCCATAATCGACTGGAATAAATTGTTTGTTCAATTTTGACACCATTTTGTCCCATTTGGAAATTTTATCTTTCCCTTGTCTTCCTCTTTCTAACTAGATCTCTTTCCACCATATACTAGTGTGACCTTTTAATTTTTTCTTTGCAAACCTCACTCTATGAGGATCTTCAATCTCCTTAAACTCAAAAAATTCCTCCATGTCATTGATCCAATCAATCAATTCTTCAAGATTCAGATTTCCACTAAAAGTTGAAACCTCCATTTTAGGTCTCTTCCCAATGCTTGAGATTGCTTGCATCAATCTTATTTCTCTAGGATTCATTGGATCTTGCTCTTCCTTTTTCCATTTCCTCTTCTGTTTCATCTTCACTATCATCTCTGTCTCGTTGCACATCTCTTCTTCAAACCTCTTGTTGCAAGGTTTCTAATTGCCTTCTAAGGGCTCTGATTTCATCTCTAGGTGGACCTCCTCCACCCCGGCCTCCACCTTTGCCATATTGGGCACGTCTTGGAGGAATCTTGAATTCAACACACACTTATAGGTCCTATAGCAACTGCCTCACATTCGACGCTTTGTTACAGGCTTAGGAACTCCTGCTCTGATACCACTTGATGAGGGCCACACCACCTAGAACCCACAAAAATCACAACAAAAAATAACAACACAAAAGATGTGAGACAAAAAAATGATTCACTTTCAATTATTTTCAAAAAATGAAATTACATATTCAAAGCTTACATGTTACAACCTCATGGGCTTGATTTATTACAACAAAATCAACTCTGAAAAGAAAAGCTACTATTCAAAGCCACAATCTACACTATCAGGGCCACCTTCTACAACCCCCACTTAACCCTTTTTATTTTCCCCAATAACCACCCTAGAATGTTCTAGAAAGTAAAAATTTCCCCTTTTTTTTTTGGCGCCAAAAGTCTCGTTGTTTGATTTCTAGCCTAGGAAGAAATTTTTAAGAAATTCACTTTTTAGAGGACCAACTTCACGGGGCCATAACTTCTGATCCGGGTGTTTAATTTTCTATTATTGCATATCATTGGAAAGATCTCGACGAGCTCTACAACATATGAACACCATAGGTTAGTTCAACCACTTTGTGAGCTGTTTTGGGGCCTCCAAAGTTTAATATCTGAATTTGAAGCTGCATTGGAGAAATTTCCCATGACAAACTTTAATTTCTCCCAAACCATGCAGGGTATTGAGGTGATTCTTTTGCGACTGAAAATTTTTTTCTACTCTGCTCCTTGGGGTAAATTTTCACGTCCATATGAGCCCATTTTGGCCAACTTACTAAAAATAGTAAGTTCTCATTTTTCAGTATTTTTGATGCCTGACAATCTTATATCCCCTAAGTGCTATCATGGGACTCAAAACAATTAAAAAAAATAACGATTTTTTTTTAGGTGATGCAAGATTTCCCTACACCGCTGGATGCTCCTGCATCAATCAATCTTCTATAAAGCCTTTTGGAGCATCTCGTGGTATGTAAGTGAATTTTGAATCAAATCTCAAAGAGATATCTTGGCTAGAGTACTACAAAGTTGCTCAACAAGATCATATTATTTACCACTTCATTGATGAAGGCTAGATAGGGTGGAAGATATGTTGAGGAAATGGAATGGAGATTGGCACTTGCTTTGGTTGTTTATTATTTCTAGTGCTATATGTGTGAGCAAGTGCATGATAGCTTGGTTTCTTCAACACATCTTATTGCACATGATTATTTTCAACAAGTTGTCTTACAATTTTAAGATATGGCCATGAGGTTTAGGAGGTCCTAAAATGAGAGGAAGTTTAGAAGGACCTATAAGTAGAGGAGTTTTAGGAGGTCCAATAATTAATTATGGGTTCATAATTTCAAATTGTTCGCAATCTTCTATCAATGGAGGTCCTAATGCCAATTTAACATCTTTATCTATAAAATCCATCTTATTTTCTTTGATTGCATCCTCTTGCACTACGATATCTTCCCAAGTAGGAGAGGTATGGGGAGAGGAACAAACATGATCCTCACAATTATCAATGATTGAGTCCTCTTGCACTAGGATATCCTCGCAATTAGGAGATAGATTAGAAGAGTGACAAAAATGATTCTCATGATTATCAATGATTGTATCTTCTTACACCAAGATATCCTCACAATTAGGAGTGATATTGGGAGAGGGATCAAATAAAAATAACAAAAGAGGGGAGATAAACTCATTTTCACATTCTTGTAGGAAATATCCCCTAAATTTCTTAAAAAGATCTAACAATACGATATTATTTATGATAAGAGAAATTTTTAAAGGAAAACATTATGCTATGTCCTATGGATCAAACTAGTAATTCAAAACACAATGAAATAGTTGTAGGATTGATTTTCAAAAATTGAAATCATATCTAGGCATAGACCACAAGCAAGGTTCTGCACAAAAAAAATTAAGCTCAAATTGATTGGATAGGAGCGTGTTGGGTTCCCTAGTCTAGAGAGGTTAAATTTACTAATTTCAAATATGGAAACCAACTACAGTGTCTAAGGGTCCTATGCTTCATAGCTTCAAGTCTAGATGCAAACAATTTTTTGGAAATGCATGAAAACCAATTTTTTCTATATGAAGCACACACATGTATTTTTTTAATAGTTTTAGAGTAATTTAATATGTCCAAAAAATTCAGAAAAGAAATGCTCTTTAATCTTTTGAAATGAAAAGTCAGTATTGGCATGGTGTGTTGGTTTAATGGTGGTATTGTTGTTCTTGCCACCAAGGTTCAAACCCCATTGGGGTGGTATTGTTGAATGTTTGTATTCTGGTTCATAGCTTCGGTCAAAAGCGTTTACCCCTTGAATAAAAAAAAAATCTTTTGAAATGAAAATAGTATGGAATTTTTCACCTTTTCAAGGTTTTTCACCAAAACATGCATGCATAAATGATAAACTAATGTTGCAATTAAATTTATCAATGAAAATAACATAGATCTAAGCCCCCAAACAAGGAAAATCATATATGAAATTATGCAATTAAATTCAAAATATTTTCCATTTTTTTCTTTTTAATTTGTGATGAACAAATAATGCAAATTTATAGTTTTGAAAATAAAATAAATGCAAATTAACAAGATCTTCAAAGCACTAAGATTTTTAAATTAATTTTCACAATTTATGTAATGTAGACAAGGGAATTATAGATGTAAGCTATGTTAGGTTCACCAAAATTTTTAATTGAAAAAGGATCCTAGAACTGGTGTGTAGATCATTAAGATCAATCATTTTTTGAATTAACATTGGAAACCAAATCAACAAGGGTATGGGATTGTCTAGAACATAAAAAGAGAGCCAGTCTCTCTAGATTTGGTTCTTTTGTTGATCTAGAAATTGATTGAATTCAATGTGGATTTAATCAAATTTATTTTAACTATGCAACCTAATTTGAAAATGTAATTTATCACACAGACGAAAATGAAAAAGTAACAAAATGGCTCTAGATCTTAGACTAAGAAACAAAGAGGAACCTATGTTGTAAATTTGGAGTTGAAATGGTTGGTCAAGGGCATGGGGCACTCTTGACTAGATTGCTCTTTTTTGGATCTATAAATTCTAAATTGTAGGTTGCAATTTGCACTATGTTTTATGGGACCATCACTTGACGAAACTTCCAGATATGACCTACACAAATGAAAATAGGGTAAAGGTCGTGCTATATAGGGGATTTCCTAAGTCAAACCCCATTTTGGTATTTCTACCTTCACATGCAGTTTATGATGATCAAAAGGGCATACCCTATGTTGAGCAAAGGCTAAAACAATAATAATTGACTGAAATGGTAAATGATAAATGACAATGTCACGTTGACATGAAACCCCTGATGAAGTGATGCCGCACCACAAGTTTCCACAAAAGTTGATTGATAGATTCCTTGATTGCTTGATAGACATACAAAAGGTTAGTTCCCAAAACATAATAGCTTGCTATAGATAGCGTCTAGGGGATGACTCAATACTTCTCCATAATAATTGTATCATATTTCATAATTTCCTTCTCATTCATTTCTTTTTTTAATGTTAAAATGAAAATAAAACTTGTTTATACATGCATTCCAATTAATGTTTTTATATAGGCCGAGCAGGGGTCTCTTTTTAATTCCCCAAGGACCAACACCAAAAAATTAAATTTGATTTTTCACTCCTTAGGTCAAGGGCGCCCCCCACCCTTGATTGGGTGATTTTACCCCAAATTTGTTGGGAAATTAGGGAATTTAATATTATTTTATAATCTGGTCCCAAACCAAATAAATTATTATTATAATTAATGTTGTAGGCAAAATAGGGTGTCAATGTAGAGTGAAATTGTCAAGGGTGCCAATTTACGATGCTACATAGATAAGATCACAATAAGGCATAGGTTCCCATTACCAAGGATGGATGATCTAATGATTTGTCTAAGTGTAGCCAAATACTTTAACAAAATATAATTGAAGAATGAGTACCACTAAATTTGGATAAGAGAAGGTGATAAAATTCATAACTGTATTTAAAACTAATGATGGGTTGTGCAAAGGAAAGTTATGCCATTTTTTTGCCTAATGCCCCAAGTACATTTATAGGGCTCATACATGAAGTGTTTAAAACTATTCAAAGATAAATTTGTGATTATGTATTCATATGCTCGATCTTGATTTTTAGTGAGTATATGGAAGAGCACTTGAGCCATTTAAGACTTGTGTTAGCTAAGTTGAAAGAAGAGAAGTTGTTAGTAGACTTGAAAAGGTGTAGCTTTATGAAAAAGGAGCTCATATATTTAAGCTTTGTGGTTTCACAAGATGGTTTTAAAATAAACCTAATGAAATAAAAAATAATATTAGAATGACTTTCACCAAACACTATCTCTATAGCAAAGAGCTTTCATGGGTTTGCCAATTTCTATAGGAAATTAATCAGGAATTTCAACGTTGTTTGTATAGCCATCATAAAGACAATGAAAGGGAACAAGAACTTCCAATGGACAATTGCAATAGAAGAAAGTTTTTTATTTGTTCATAAGGAAAGTAGTAGAATAACTCGTGCTCTCTTTACTTGATTTTGGAAGGTTTTTAAGGTTGACTGTGATGTAAGTGGATAGCTATAGGTACTATACTCAATCAAGGATGAGCTTATTTTAGTGAAATTTTATATGAAATAAAAATAAACTATTGTATCTATAATCAAGAATTCTATGTACTAATATACAATTTAAAGAATTTGTTTTGTTCATTGATCATTAGGTTTTGTAATATATAAACAACCAAGGAAAATTGAATCAAAAGCAAACTAAATAGGTAGAGTTTCTTTAATTTTTCATTTTTGTTTTAAAAAACAAGAGTGGGGAATATAACAAAGTTGCAAATGCCTTGACTAGATGAGCTCTTTATTGAATGAGATCCAAGTGAAAGTCATTATGTTTGACTTAATGAAAGAATTGTATGAAGAGGACTCCAAATTTTAAGAAATCCTAAGTAACATTGTTGTCAAGGATGTGGAGGAATAGGTGGTCATGTATGGTGGGACTGGGAGCTTGGTGATGGTGTATGCCAATAGTTCAAGGACAAACCATGGATTGGTTTTTTGACCTTTGTTTTTGTAATTATGCTAGTGTTGATCTTTGTTGTTTTGGGTTTGACCCCATCAACCCTTATATAGGTAAATTCCACTTAAGAATTATATTAGTATTAATTGTGAAGGATCCTTGATTTTCAGAGTTGAGTGTTTTTTAGGTTTAACATTGTGTTTTTAGTTGGTGTTTCAATGTGCGTGTGTTTCTAGAGTTTTAGTATTTCAGTTTGGTGTGGATAATTGAATTGTGAGTTTCCAAATTGTACAAGATTTTAATTTTTGTGTGATTTTTTTGGAAGTTTCTAGTTATGTTGTAGTTTGTAGAAAAAAGTCTAGAATTTTATAAAAACTTCATTATTATTTATTAATTTGTGTTAATAGACCTTTTGTATCATTTGTGGAGGGTTGCAACACAAGTAATAATATGCAAGAATACAATTTGACGTTGTTGTATTGTATTTAGGTTTTCAAAATAGTTTATATTCCTCTTTAGGATGATTTGAGGCATCTTTGTAGTTGTATCGGAAGGTTTTAGACTTGCAATAAATAACCAACAAACGATGTCTAGTGAACTAGTCTTAGACATTTGTTGAGATGCATAGTTAGTGACAAAACTAAATAGTGGGATTTACCCTAAGAATAAAATGAATTTGCTTATAATGATTTTGTTAACAAAAATACATGTATGAGCCCATTTAAAATTGTATATGGCATCAACCCTAGAGGTGTTTGTGAGTTAAGGAGCACAATTGAGATGACCAGAAAGAATGTTGAACCCGAGGAATATACTTGAACAATGCATGATGCATGCATGGAAGCAAAAAACAACTAAAATGGTTAGGATGAGTTTCAAAGGTAAGGAGTATGCCCAAGTGATGCATGATGTATAGATGGAAGTAAGTGAATATTTTACAAAAAAGTGGGTAGAAATACAAATAGTGAGACTTGGTATTAGCACATTAAGGCAAGGGGAAATTTCCAAGAGGTGCATACAAAAAAATTAAAATGAAGAAGATTGGGCCCTGTAAGATTTTTTGTGAGTTTTCAACCAAAGCATATGAAATAGAGTTGCTCAAAGAGGTAGGTCTTTCACCTAACTTTAATGTTTCAAATCTAAATGTCTATTTGCTGAAGGCCATACAAGTACAAATAACTTTATTGAAGGTTCTTAAACCATT
>VDFB02011915.1:0-23480 GCA_007258455.2 Sequoia sempervirens
GGTACATGACTTGGAGTTGGGTGATAGTGAGGATAAGGCTACTCTTGATAGCCACCCCATACTCTAGGAGTATACAAATGTTTTTTCCAATGATATTCTAGGGATGCCACCTCAGCATGACATTGATTTCAGGATTCATCTATTACCTGGTTTTGAGCCTATTTCACAAGCTCCATACCATATGACTACACAAAATCTTAAGGAGCTCTGCTTGCGGCTAGACGAGTTGTTAGTGAAGGGTTTCATCCGCCCTAGTGTTTCACCTTGGGGAGCACCAGTAATTTTTGTGAAGAAGAAGGATGGTTCTCTTTTTTTGTGCATCGACTACCATTAGTTGAACAAAGTGACAATCAAGAACTGATATCCCTTACCTAGGATTGATGACTTGTTTGATCAGATCAAGGGTGCTATGTTCTTTTCAAAGATTTATCTTAAGTCAAGGTATCATCAACTACGCATATTTGATGTCGATATCCATAAGATGGAATTTCACACATGTTACAGTCACTATGAGTTTGTTGTGGTACCATTCGGGTTGACGAATGCACCATCTGTGTTCATGAGCTTGATGAACATAGCTTTCTGCACATATCTAGATAGATTTTTACTAGTATTCCTTGATGATATATTGATCTATTCTAGGATAGTAGAGGAACATAAGGAGCATTTGAGGTAGGTATTGCAATGTTTGAGAGATAATCAGTTGTACGCTAACATATCCAAATGTGAGTTCTTTAAGAATCAGGTCAAGTACCTTGGGCATGTGGTTACAGGAGAGGGTGTTGCAGTAGATCCTACAAAGATCTAAGTGATCAGTGATTGGCCTGTGCCGACTAATGTGGCAGAGATACATAGTTTCATGGGTTTAGCAGGGTACTACATACTTTTTGTTGAGGGATTCTCAAGGATAGGACATCCTATCACTTCTCTTTAGAGGAAAGGGAAAAAGTTCATTTGTTTAGAATAGTGTGAGTCAGCATTTCAGACACTGAAGGAGAAGTTGACCAGTGCACCAATTCTTGTGATACCTGATCCTACTAGATATTTTGTTGTTTGTATTAATGCATCTTTGGAGGGATTAGGATCAATCTTGATGCAATATGGTGGAGTGATTGCATATGAATCACGCAAACTCAAGGATCATGAATTGAATTACCCTACACATGATCTTGAGTTCACAACGGTAGTGCATGCCTTAACGAGATGGAGACATTTCTTGTTGGGATACATATTTGAGTTGCATAGTGACCATCGGAGTCTACAGCTCATCTTCACGCAGCCTAATCTTAATGTTAGGCAAAGGCGATGGATGGAATTCATTTGTGAGTATGACTTCGAGGTAAAGTACATTTAGGGGAAAGAGAACATAGTGGTTGACGCTCTCAACAGGCAGAGACACAAGTTATCTAAGCCAACTCTTCGTGTGGATTTGAGGAGTTAGATTATTTCAACACTTTCTGCAGATAGTTGGTACCAAGAGGTGAGATCAAAGTTAGAGTTAGGCAGGATTCTAGAAGGAAGATTCTCATATTATTCTCTAGATTTAGATGGTTTTTTGAGGCACATGGGACACATTTATGTTCCATTATCTAGAGATCTTTGTACCTTGGTTTTGATAGAGGCACATCAAGCACCTTATTCAGCTCATCCAGGAGTGAAGAAGATGCTTGTCGATTTGCGATAACTTTATTTTTGGGCAGGTATGAAGTGAGATATTGCTGACTTTATGTCAAGGTGTTTAGAGTATCAACGAGTGAAGGTTGAACATCAACATATGACAGGGATTTTGCAACCACATTTGGTGCCAGAGTGGAGATAGGATACAATCTCATTAGATTTCATTGTTGGTTTACCCAACTCTTCATGACGACACGATGCTATTATGGTGATGGTGGATAGGTTGAGGAAGGTGGTACACTTCTCACCTATTTGTTCATCCTATAATTCTTCATTCATTCCTAGAGTGTTCATGGGAGATATTGTGAGGTTGCACGGTATTCCTCGTCGGATTATTTTTGGCAGGGATCATGTGTTCACCTCAGCTCTCTGGACGTCATTATAGCATGCTATGGGGACACAGTTGAACTTCAATTCAGTGTATCATCCTAAGATAGATGGATAGACCGAGAGGGTCAACCAGATCCTTGAGGATATGTTGTGCATGTATGTGATGGACCAGTAGACATTATGGGAGGATTATCTCTGTTTAGTGGAGTTTGCTTATAACAACAACTATCAGAGTTTGATTGGTATGCCTCCTTTCTAGGCATTGTATGGGAATCTTTGTCAGACTCCTTTGAGTTGTGATCAGTTAGAGGATAGATTTATTTTGGGTTTGGATATGCTTCAAGATATGGAGTAGCAGGTGATTCAAATCAGGGAACATTTGGTTGCTGCAAAGGATAGGCAGAAGAAGTATGCAGATGCACATCAGGTGGATTGTTAGTTTGCAGTAGGTGACTGCATCTTTTTGTGAGTGCGTCTGCGAAAGTGTCCAATCCGATATGGGAAGGGCTCTAAGCTCACACCTCACTTTGTTGGGGCATTTGAGATTCTCGAGAAGATTGGTCCATTTACTTATCGACTTGCTTTGTCACCCAATCTCTCACGTACTCACGATGTTTTTCATGTTTCAGTTCTCAAACCTTATCATCTAGACATATCTCACATCCTTGATTGGAATGCTTTATAGTTAGATGACAGGTAGTTGTCTTTGGAGTCTGTGGCCATCACGCAGCACAACAGACTCGCCCTCAGGGGTCGAGATATTGAGTAGGTCAGGGTCTAGTGGGATCCTAGAGATGATACTTCAGCTACTAGGGAGGATGTGACTGGGACATGAGGGATCTCTATCCCTATTTTTTCGTAAGCTTCTAGGAGTAAGAGTAATCCTAGGGGGGAGAATGTAGCACCCCTATAGTTTGCTATGCTATTAGACAATGTTTTTATTTTGATAGACTTAGTTTCCTTGTTACTGTTTTACGATCGCTGACATTAGAGTGATAATGGTGTTATATTTTGATGTGATGATGGACTATATGAATGGTTATGTTTTATGTTATTCTTTTGATTAGCATAGTTGTTGATATTGATATATGCTCATCTGTTGATTAATGATGCTTTAATTTCATTAGTGTTTATGTGACTATATTGGTGAAGGGGACATGATTACATCACTCGCATGTGAGCACCCGGTGATTCCGCAATTTCTCTTCACGGTCTGTCTACTATGTTATATGCATGTTTGACACTCATCTTGTTTATAGGATTGTAGACCTATAGGACATCGTCTCCACCTAGCTTTATAGGTCTTAGTGTGCCCACTTTCCCAATGGTTTTGTTGATTAGGAGATAGTAACAAGGTTCCCTTGTCAAACCACAATCCCAGTCATAGTGTGTCGTCAGTTTGTGTCTTGTTGTTGTTGAGTCATCTCATCTTTGATGTTTTGATAATTTACTATCGATGAACATTATATGTGAAAATTAATGTTAAGTGGTTGTAAATGTTAATTTATGTATTTTAGATTTAAAATTGTTATTTAATTTAATTTAATTTATTTTATTCAATTGGTAAGGTAATTTAATCTATTGATTAAATTTATCTTATTAAATGCATAAATTAATTAATTAAATTAAATTTGTTGATTAAATAAATTAAATAATTAAAGTTTTTTTGTAAAGTGCATAGATTAAGTGATTTAAATTTATTTGAAAATTAAATTGTGTTTTAAAGTATTTAAAAACAAAAATAAATTTTGAATGCATTAGAGGAAATAGCTATAGTGGTTGAAAGAGATATTTTTTAATTCTAACTAAGTGTTGAAAAATTAATGGGAGGATATTTTATTTTTGGAAAATTTGGACTATTAAAATAGAGAAAGATTTGGCTCTGTAATTGGACATTTGGTTTGGAAGTGGATATTTTGGAAAAGGTTCTGGAAGATTGGATTTTTCAGAGAAGCTCAATTTCAGATTTCATTCCTACAAGATTTAGATAATAGGTTCTTTTATTCCTTTATTGTTTAGAAGATTTGATTTTAAATTTTGAAAGGTTGGTTGAGAAATTGTTGTGAATTTTTAGAAATTTATGTAGAAAAATTATGAAAATTTCTATAGAAAATTTGAGAAAGCTTTAGATCCTCTATTTTTTTTTAACAATAGAAAAATTCAAAAGGAAAATATTAGATGATTTAGAAAACCTCTATTGAAGTCAAATTGAAAACTCTGTGAAATTGGAGAAAATTGTATTCTTCTGTAAAAATTTGTTAAATTAATTCTCTAGTAAATTGTTAGATTTTTCCTATAGAAAATGGTTTTTTAAGTGGTAAAAATTTATATGGAATTTACACGAAGAATTTTATTTATTTAATTTTTTAAAAGACTCCTAATTCTTGTAGGCGGGATATCCGATACGGGAGAGATTTTTAAATAAATTAAATGTTAAATTTTGAAATTAGCTGGAGGAACTACCCCACAACCGCCTCCATTATGGGAGGGCGTGCTATGGAGGCGATTGAGTGCTGCCCCATGGGCGGCTTAACCCCATAAAGCTGACCACCCGGGTTTGATAGCAATGATCCCCGCCTGAAACTTGTAATACGTGTTTTAATATATATATATATTTAAATTTTATAAATATATGCATATATATATTATATATATGTATATTTATTTTGGCATATTTAATTAGAAAATTATTATATTATATTTAAATGATTTGGGAATTTAAATCAATTATATATATATATTTGTATATACATAAAGTATATAATTATATATATGTATATGTTTAATATATATTTACATTTAAATATAATTATCTTAAGATTGTTTGATTATAAAAGTTGCAAATATTTATTTTATAATAAAATGATTTTGTTTAAAAAAAATTAAAAATTCTGATTTTCATCATTAGTGAAATTGAGAAATTGAAGTTAAACTCTAAGTCTTAGTTTCTTTTTTTTTTTAATTTATAATGGAATTATAAATTATTCAGATTGATTACATGCAATATGTTATTGCTTTACTTGGATTTAGGAAATCCTAAAGTTAGGTTATTACCTTGCCTAAATTTCTTTTTAGTTATGTTATCTCTCATTCTCGTTGTTCAGAAAATTGAGTTATTGGTTTATGTAAGACTTCCAGATGTGTTCTCTTGAGATGTTGTTGTGTCTCATGTTATTTTTTATTGCTTAACTTGGGTAGTGCACGAGATTTTTTTTAGTTGGACTTGGTTAAGTGAATAGGTTGTGTCCTTATAAGTATTGTTGAGTTGGTGAAAAATGTAATACCCCCATGTTTCTGATACTATTTACTACTATTGTCTGCTTTATATGTTAGTGTGATACTGAATTGTGATGGTGACTGATTCATCATTTTGGTGTGTGTGGTTGTGTAGTTTAATTGATTGCTTCAATTGATATTTTTATTGTGATTTATGATACTCTATATGTAGGGTTTGGATTATTTTATTAGGTAATACTTTCTCTCTAATGTTTTAAATGTCGATGTGATAATCGTATGGTGATCATGTGATTTGAATTCTATGTTACTTTATAATGCAATGGTTTAGCAATTAGTTATGATGTAGTAGTTAATTAGAATATTATCTTATGATCAATTGGTTAGAAATGTTAGTTGTTATGAATATTGTAATTGTTAGAATAGATGAGGTGAGAGGACAGTGTAGCATCCTTTTGTTACGAGTGCTTGCTGCTTCGATTCTCCATTAGGATATTGATTGCTCCTCTGTATATATGTGCTGTTGGCGTTTAGCGGATCACGGGATTGCAGGAATAAGTCTAAATTCCACGCCCAGGAAGGATAGAGGCGACAATAAACTGTGTAGTGCATGTTGAAAAAAAGGAATTGGATTTGGAAAAACTCCCCATCCCAAATGCGTAAGTGTTGTGGAGTCATGTTATATTTGGTTTTCTATTCGTTGTTTTGTGTGAAATTTCCATTTTTTGTTGGTATTCATTTGATTTATAGTTCATGTTTATTTAATTAACCTTATTTTTTTAGGATAATGGATTAAAGTTGTTTAGTTGGTTGATTTAATTGTGTTAGTTGAATATTAAATTTAAATATATTATAAATTAAAAAGGGGATTTAATTTATTTAAAAGAGTAAATAATTATTTTTAATTAATAATGTTGACAATAATTAAATTAAATAATTATTGTTGAAGATAATTAAATAATAACTTTTATTAATATTAATTTAGCATAGATAATATCTGGTTTAAATAAATTATTTTAAATAAAAACTGTAGATAAATTTGTGCTTTTAAAAGCTAAAAATGACCAATAGGAAGGGGGCTTTTTGTGAAAAGAAAGCAGATGTGCTTTATGGAGTTTTATTTTGATTTATTATTTTGTTTCAAGAGAGGATTATGCACACACACAGAACCTCTACTCTGTTGTTTTGTGGATCTGGGAAAGGAAAGATAAAAATAAAAAGAAAAGAATTTTGTTTGTGGAAAAACTGGGGGAGAAAATAACTGTATGAAGATAGATAGATTCGAGGAGCTGCAGGAGGAATTCGAAAGGAGCTTTCAGAAGGGATACTTCTTCAGACAAAGGACTCCAGGTATTCTCCTTTTAAGTTCTTAATATTTCATTATTCTGTAACAATTTTGGTTGCTAGGGTTTTGAAATTTGATCGAATAAAGATTTGTGATTCGAAAACTTGCTCAGATTAAAACCCTTGTATCTTCTGTTGAAAACCTTAGTGAATCTTTTTTATATCTCTTCAATATAATTTAGTTGTGAAACTTAGTGTTTGAAAAATAAATCATTTAGGTTGAGGTTGGATTTATTTGTCAGAGCTATATTAATTTTATTGAAAATCTGTGATCTTATGATTGTTTGAATATCTGGGTAAATATATGTTGATATACACCCTGTATATATTATATATATATAAAAAAAAAGAGAGGGATTAAATGTATACACAAATTATTATTTTATTTGAATCATCAGAATGGATATATGTATGAATTTTATGCATTTGTGTAAATTTGTTTATATAAATATTAGATAATATATAGTTAATTGATGTTATGTTCTGTTAAAGTTTCTCTGTACTTTCGTACGAAACTGGGATTTAATATAAAATAAATAAATAAATTATTTTATTATAAATGCGTAGGAGCGAAATTTAGTTTAATTAAAATTCGTATTCTTTTGTAATATATGAAAATTTACAGTTATAAAAAAAATATTATAAAAAAAATATATATATATATAAATTTAAATTTTTTGGGGGTGGGGGTCGGCCGAGGCCATACCACCTGACCTCCGTGGCGTTGCGGCGGCCTGCAGAGGTGTGAGGCTGCTGCTGGTACCCGCTGCTGTGGTGATAACCTGCAGATGGTACCACAGGCGTGGCGACGCGGCCCCTGAGCTTGTGTGCGTGTGGGCCTACAGCTGCATCGGCGTGCTCACCGCAGTGACATAACATACAAAAAGGTAGTTCGATTTCTTTGTTTTTGTTGTTATTAACGATTGTCAATATTTAATATAATTAGATTTTGATTTATAAGCAATTTTTTATCATTATTTCGTTTGTTATAATATAACTTTATATAATATATAATATATATATATATATTTATATAGCCCCATATATATTTTATAATATTCTTGAATAATATTTTATAAACTGTATAATATGTGTTTTGATAAAATGTTTTTTTATAAAAATGTTTTAATTGTAGAATATTTACAATAATTTAATTTTAAAATATAGATGTGTATATATATATTTTTTTATACAAGGTAGATGTCATTATTTTAGTGAATTTAAAATATTTATTTTTGTAAGTATGTATACATATAATTTCGTGTGTGTAATGCTGGAAAAATATAGTATAAATTAAGATTATATTAGTGTAATTGTAAAAAAATTAGAAATAAATTACGTGTTAGTTAACTGAGTGTTTTCGAGAAGTTGATTTATTTAATTGGGGAAAAATGTTGGTTATTTAAATGAGTTTTAGGGTACTGATTATGTATTGTTTTCTCGAGATCATGCACTTTATTTAATTTGATTTTCTTTAATTTGGGTTTAGCTCTTGTAGAAAACCTAGAATTAACTTATTCAGTTACAGGAGTCTAAGTTGTGTTTAGGACTTCCAGAGGCGGGGATATTGTTATTTGTGTTCGATCTTGTATTTTGATGTTGCCCTTATGTATTGGCTTCGGATGTGGTATTGATGTATACTTGGCTCGTGTCGTTTATGAATGTCATACATGTGATTTTGGGCGAGAGGGTTGTGCCTCGCGATTGAGCCATTGTTGGTTCGGTTTTCCTTGTTGATATAATCATGTGAGTTGGATATTTTGTGCTAGAGTGTCTAGAGAGAGTGGCTCTAGTGGGGGCCGGCGCACAAAGGGGCTGTCAGGGTAACCCACGTAGAGTTAGTTTAATCAGTGATAACTTAAGTAATAAACCACGGGTGGGGATTAAGCACCTGTAAGATAATTGTAAACACGATCACACATTAGTGCTATATCATAAGGCCGGGGCCGAGAAGGCCGTGGTTGAGTCGTTACCTTGTCTCCTGGTATGCTCATGTGGTAACCCTATGGGCGGCTGTAAGGGGTTGTCGGGAGGCAGGTGGGCGGCACCTTAACAGTTGTCACGGAGAATCCATAACCAGAGATGGGCACCTTTAATAAGGTTGTCACGGAGATCCATGTGAAACCATCGATGACACTCTAGATCAACATTACATTTTGTGATTGATTCTGCGGTCGTGTTTATTGATTTGTCTTTGATTATTGTTGGAAGTAGTACCCGATATTATGTCTTGAGTTGATAACACTACGTAGTTCTTTGATGTTGTGATTGTGACATTTGATAGAACGATGGTTGTTGTTGTGCCTTTGGTTTATTGTTGTTGCGGGTTTCTATGTAGCGGTCTTTGTTAGGGTTGTCTTCTTGGGTCGTCTTTTTGTTAGGCGATGGGTCGGGGACCCTTCCTTGTCTACTCTCAACGCAGGGGTGGTTGGGTGGAGCGTGCTGTTTTAGTTGGGTTCCCTCTTTTGATGAGATGTGTCTTTTACTTGCGGTTTTAGGCGGATGTTGATGATCCAGTTATTCTTGTGTACCAGATGGTTGTATATACTTCAGTTGTAATGTATTTAATGTAATCATTGATGTATTGTCTCCCACATGTGTTGGGATGACCTTGTTGTAATTGGTATATGTAGTTATTGAGATGTATCTTCAGTCAGTTGTATTGTATTATTATTTGGGTGTGATGTATATTCAGGCCTTGTATGTATTCGAGAACTGTCACTTGTATTAGTTGGTTATGTTATGTTGTATCTATTGAAATATGCAACACTTTATATCTTTATAATTCCATGTATTGTCCTATGTGCATGTGGTATTAATATGGTTATTGTTTATTGGATATGTAAATGATGAAATGAGAATTAATAGATTTATATAATTGATTAATTATTGTTATCTTATTATCGTGTTATGGGTTAGAATAGTCATGTCACTTCGTGTACCCCATTGGAACAAGTTGTGCCTCTTAATATAATGTTATGTTGTAGTACTTAAGTATGTTATTATATTCTTTTTAAAAAAATTGTTCGTTGTTTGTTCCTTTGGGAGGTTTACCTTGCGGTGAGGCATGACGGTGAAATATGATGGTTATGTGCACCTGGTTTACCCTATGTTAGTGGGATTAGTTCCTTAGGTTGTTAATAGGGGTCTGGCCTTTCATGGGGGCCGACACACAAAGTTGTGTCTTGGTAACTCATGAAGAGTTAGATTAATCAGTGATAACTTAATAAATATGTTAAGGGAAAATGGTAGTTTAAACAATTAACTTTTGTTAAAGCCTCGCTCATGGACTCAAGGGATAGTAAAGACTTGGGATGAAATGAGAAGGGCTTGGAATGGAAAGATCAGTATCTTGTCTTTATGATAGATTACCAATTCCACATTGGATTGCATGTGGGCCTGGGTTTTGTAAGAGGTCACCAAGGTAACCCAAGATGGAGGTTGGAGCCTGGGAATATTCGCCAGGGTAACCCATGCAATTTTGTGATGACACTCCTCCTATGACAACCATCAGTCAGTTTGTTGTATGGTGTAGTTGATCATTGTTATCTGGAAGCATTGTAACCATTTTGTTAGGTTTTTACTTGTGTAGTTTAGTATTGTTGTTGCCTATGTCTAGAGGTTGTAGGTTTTTCCTAGGAAGCTCTTTTACTATCTCCTAGCATGGGGGGTGGTCCTTCGGATACCACATGGTTGGGTGGAAAGTGCACCTTACACCGTTGGGTTCCCACTTCTTGTTCGTGATGGCGAGTACTTCTTGATTTGAGAGCTCATGTGTACCTATGGATTTATAATTCTTTTATGTTCTCACTTGTATCTGTTGGATACCTTGTAATTGTATTACTCCTCAATTGTATTCAAGGAAAATCTTTGTAATTTGTAATTGTAAAACTTTTGTATAAACTCTCATTTGGAAATGAGAGTTGTAATTGTAATATTAAATAAATGCAATGTGTGAATGGATCATTATTGTAATTTATAGCTTAAATGATGTATTTTAATGTTTTGGATGTATGATTTTTAATTCATGAGTAATAAATATAAGTTATGTTTAGTAACTTTTTTTAGTAATGGGTATTGTAAGTAAGCATCATCGCGTACCTTAGAGAATGTATGTGTTAGTGTAGTTTATTTTACTTGTTTAATTATAGTTTAAAAAACAAAATGTTCACTTCTGTTATGTGTGTGTCATTCTCTAGGGTTTTGTGGTGGGTTTTACACACCGCATTTGTCATTTTTTTCTTTAGTAAGATTGCTTTTCTTCTATCAAATAGTTGAATGTGGCTTTCCTCACCATCTATCACTTGTGATTCCTAACGGTTTTCCTAATAGTTGTTTTATAATTTCTCTATTATCTGTTATCATGTCATATATGGTAAGAGTCTTTGAGATTTTCCATCAACCTTACCTACAATTGTTACTTAAGTGTGTTGAATTTTTCCTTTGTCTAGACATTTTCAAAAACACAAATAATCAGATATATAT
The DNA here is from genome assembly GCA_007258455.2 of Sequoia sempervirens. NCBI lineage: Eukaryota > Viridiplantae > Streptophyta > Pinopsida > Cupressales > Cupressaceae > Sequoia > Sequoia sempervirens. The sequence continues at coordinate 11,071 of VDFB02011915.1, forward strand.
ATCCATATGTACACATGTATAAATTTATCTATATATACAAAAATATATCTAAATGATAACATATTCCATGCAAACAAATTAAGCACGTTAAAAATTATAGAATTTTAAAGATTAAAAAACAATCCTTGTTAGAAGAACAATAGACTACTCTATTAGAGGTAGCTTCAAATAGATTAGTGGAAAACAATATCATGAAATGTGATTGATATTTAAATAGATGAAGGGAAAACAATATGATGAAACATGTTAATAGAAGACAACTACTAGCCTCTTTTATTTTATATGTATATTATTTTATATAGATTCCTGTAGAAATATAAATATGCATTTAAGAAAGTTGGTGTATTCTACACTCTCTATTGCAAATTATTTCATGCTCCTACGACTCAGTTCAATGTAGCTCATCCTTGTTGGACAAAATCAACACTGTATGTAAGTATGATACTTTCTCATTGTCAATAGATAGCTTTGGTTATCTAATTGTAGAAAGTATTCACTATTTTCAGGCTCACATTGTATATATTCATTTTACCCGTATACTCACTCTTTATCCTTCCTTTGTTATTTCCCTTGGTTGTGCACTAACAAACCTTTGTTTTCTCTTTGCAAGAATTGTGTTCAAGCATGCAAAGGGATTTGAAAACTAGGTTACATTTTTTCTTTCAAGTTCTCACACCAAATAGAACACAACAAGATCAGATATTATATATGGAAACAATAGAGTTTTCCCAAGATTCTTGTTGTACGATGTATACCAAAACTCCACAACATCTCTCATGGATGTTTCATACTTCTCTTGCTTGGGGGTTTTGCTAGAATCCATGCAGCTCCACGATGCCAATATGGTAGGGTGGAAAATGAACACGAGTTTTCTAGTTTCCCATTTCACACCATTCACTTGTTGTTACATACATATATGTATATGCAAAAATTCTTGTATACATTCACTATTATCTTTTCATACTTTCTCATTCTCAATAGACAACCTTGGTTAACTAATTATAGAAATTATTCACTATTTTCAGGCTCACATTGTATATATTAATTTTACTTGTATACTTGCTCTTTATCCTTTTTTATTTCCCTTGGTTTTCCATTAACATACCATTGTGTTATGTTTGTAGGAACTAGGTTTAAGCATGGAAAGGGATTTAAAAACCAAGTTATTTTTATGCTTTCAAGTTGTCACACCAAAGATAAGACAAAAATACTAGATATTATATATCCAAACAATAAAGTTTCCCAATATTCCTACTATACGATGTATGATGAAACTCCACAACATCTCTCTTGGACGTTTGATACTTCTCTTGCTCAAGGATTTGGCTAGAGTCCATGTGGCTCCCTGATGCTAATATGGCAGGGTGGAAAATGAATACAGTTTTTCTGGTTTCCCATTTCACATCATTCATTTTTTTGTTACATGTACTTATATGTATATGCACAAATTCTTGTACAGATTTACTATTGTGTTTTCCATATTTCCTCAAAACAAGGCCTACCTTCTAATTCAATTAAAATAATAATGTATGATGAATTACCATGATATCTCCCAGGCATGTTTCATTCTTCTCTTTTTTAGGGCTCTCAATATAGGTCATGCACCCTCATTAGGCCATTATGGTAGGAAGAAAAACAAGCATGGGTTTTCTAGTTCTACATTTAACGTCATACATTTGTTCTTCCATATATATATATATATATATATATATATATATTTCTAGACAAATTTTTGTATACATTTGGTGACATCTTTCTAATGTTCCCTACAAACAATGTCTACCTTCTAATTCAATTAAAATACCTTGACAAAGTACGCATGTCGATCAAATCCTAAAATTATGGAGTGCATACTACTTATAACATCTTCACTTGTTTGCAAAACCCACTTCTGATGACAATTATAGCTAAACTAATGGAATCACTTTTCCAAAAGACATAACTATACTAATCAAATCACTTTTTCAAAATTGCGCTTGTTAATTTAATCTTAGGAAGATAGCACATAATGTACAATTTGGTAGCCACTTTGTAACTAGTAAATCTTATTCTAGAACACAAGAAACATTTTCCCATTCTAATGAGTCAAACAATTGATTTACCTATACAAAAACATCAAATATACACTTTGTTAACACAAAATATATAATACCTTAAATTTTTGACAAAAAATATTATTATTATGAAAACTAATACTTTACAAATTTCAATTATATTCAATTGAGAAAATGTGATTTATATAGAAAAAAATTATTTAAAAATCATTTTCCTAATATTACTTAAGAAAATGAATACTTTACAAATTTCAATTGTATTCAATTGAGAAAATGTGATTTATAAAGAAAGATCTTATTTAAAAATCATTTTCCTAATATTACTTATAAAAGTTATTGGTAATTAATTAATTGAAATTGCAAGTAATGGATACATTATAAAAAATTAAAAAAACCTATGGTTGTATTTTACATTTCTACAATCAGCTTCCAACTAAAAATAATTGATCTAGAATCACAAAAAAAATCTCCTGATATATGCAAATGGTTTTTAATCTTCGGTGCATTGCTTCTTGGATAACATTAAAGAAGGGAACTATAACATACAGTTTGCAAATCAGTATAATGCTCAAAATAAATGTAGAGATGTGTAGTACCCCTCCTCTTGCTAGTTGGATTTATTACTTTGCTATGCGTTCGTTTGCTACTTGTGACTATGATGGTACTGTTATTGTGTGATTTGGTTAGTTAGACATTTGATGATGCTGTTATTCCATTAGTAGACATGATTATTTTATAGGACATTATGGTTGGTTATGTTAGTTGATTTTCAGAATTATATTATGATGCAATGATTTAATGAATTATGTCATGAGATGAATTGATAGTTTAGAAATGTTATTTTATCAAATAGATTATAATTGTTAGAATAGGTGTGATGAAGGACAATATGGCATCACTCGTTCGTGAGTGCCATGCTATGTTGCGATTCCTTCTCACAATGCAGTACTTCGATTTAATGCTTTGATGATTATATATATATATGTATGCACATGTACACAACTTCGTTTGTATGCAGGACTGCAGGTACAAGTCTCGATTCCACCTGCTTCGGCAGGACAGGGCGAGCACCAAATAACCCAACGGATAAATGTTGATACAGAGGTGACGATGAAGTCCTCCCGTTCCATGATGTCAGGTCGTCTCATTTGTTTGGTATAGTTGTTTTTGTGTAATTGTCGTCATTGTGTGTCGTGTTATGTGTTTTGTCTTATTTTAATTATGAGGGCATTTATAATTATGATCTATCTTAATGATTGAAATAAATTATTTATTTTAATGCTGGAGTAAATTGTAAGTAAATATTTAAATATTTTAATTATTTTTGAAAATCTGATATTGCAATTAATTAATAATTAAATATTAAATATGGCTTAATTATTTTAATCAATTAAATTGGTGGTGGATAATTATGTGAATAATTTATTTAAAATAAATATGTAATGTGAGGTGCAAGAAAAGTGGCAAAACAGGAATTAAAGCAATAAAAGAATAAAAAGCCAATGTGAGCCAATAGGAATTAAGAGTTGGGAAAAAGCTAGTTTTAAAGAATGGATTTTTCTTTTAATCTGGGATTTTTGGAGAGTTTTGAAGGATGGGCAATATATTTTATTTAATTATGAATTCTTGTAAGCTCTCACAATAACAATAATGTAAGATCATAGTTTGAAATTGCTCAAGTGAATGTTGAGTTCGCTTCCGACTAAGGAATGGAATCTGCTCGCAGGGCACGAATCGCTGCATCTTTAGATTTGCATTGACTCCAGGTTCCTCTCAGAAGTCTTCTTTCCCTGCATCTTTCTATTCTCTCGCTTATACTAAAAGAAAAAATAGATTTTATTAAAAATATTTTTTGTGAATATAGAAAACTTCTGTTGAAAACTGAAAACTAGGGCAATTTATTAAGCTAGAAAACAAAGAAAATCATAGTTATTATACTGTCTCCAATCTGTGAAAACCTTTAGTTTTCTGAAATCCTCAACTTGATAATATTAGCATTTAGAGAAAAATAAATTCCTTATTAAATAATAATACATCTGAGAGTTTTAAAATATATAGTTATTTATGAAGTATTCATTTCTCTTTATTTTATTCTGTTATCCCTATTTTACCTTCTGCTCTTTATTTTATTCTGATACCTCTATTTTCACTTTTGTACTTCTCTCAGCTTTTAAAAATATATATATATACCTTGTTATTTATATAGATATTGATTTATATTATATCTGTATATATTTTAAGTTTCCAACATGGTGCTGGTACTGTGCGTCGGTCGTACGCCGACAGGGAATAAAATTTATAAATCTTATATTCTATGGAAAAAACGGATTTCAATGTTACATATTTCGAATATTATATGAATCGAATTTTTTTGTATTGTGTTTTTAAAAAAAAAAAATTAATTAAGATGGGTTGTTATTGTACAGGGCGGAGGGTAGAAGGACGGCCGAGGCCGTACCTTCACCCTCGGCCCTGCTATCACTACACACAGCAGTCTTTAAGACTGCTGTGCCTAGCAGTCAATAAGACTGCTGCGCGTAGTCTGGGGGCTACGGCCCATGTGGTTTGTTTTACTTTTTTTTTATATTTGTTTTTTTTTATTTTGTTTAGTTTATATATATATATATATATGGCATATATTTTAAATATAAATTAATTTGTATTTTATTTCTAAAATGAAATTTAGTTTAATTAGATTTAGATATTAATTTATTATATTGTTTATATGTATATGTATATACATTTATGGCGTATACATATATATATTTTAGAATATAAATTATTATGTATTTTATTTTAAAAATGGAATATAGTTATTTAATTTTAAATGTTAATTTATCACCTTGTGTGGATGTCATCTTATCTTGGATTTTAAGCTTTCGATTTTGTTCATATTTAGGTAAATTTTGTATTTATATTTCAAATCGAAATAGTTTAATGATTGTTTTGATTAATTAAATTTTTAGACAAAAAGATTAGCTTTTAATTGTAACTGTGGATTTTATTGAGACAATCATTTTAGTTACTTACTTAAGATTGGCATCGAACGTAAATGTGCAATTTTGCAAAATGTGATGTGAGTTTTCCTTGTATGTATTGTTTTGCTTTATTGTTTCTTTTGTTGTCGATGTGGGAACCCTATCGTATTTTAATCCTGTTCCAGAGGCTTGTGATTTAAAGTGTATTTACCTTGTTTATGCTTTTGAGCATTATTGGGGTTATGTTAGGAAGGGTTGGACGGGTTTGCAAGTTTGTTGCTTATGTGCAGTTGCGAGATGGTTAATGCCTCGTGTATTGGATTTTGGTTTTATGACTTATATGTGTTAGTCCAACCCTTGCCTGTTTTGAGTTATGTTAGGGGTCATAGGAGGGAGAGTGGCTCTTCGTGGGCGCCGGCGCCTCAGATGAGGAAGGGCCAGGATAACCCTCGAAGAGTAGTAAACAAGTGATAACCTAAATAATAGATTTAGGGGGGGTTGGGTAGTTTAAAAACACAAGATAATAAAACATTGGATTCCTCGGCTATGCATTAGGGCTACCTTAGACTAGTGATAGACTGAGAAGGCCGTGGTCGGCATAGTCATAGTCTCGTCTTCACGAGAGACTATTGGCTCCGCATCAACTACCCTATGGTGCCGGCGCCTCAGTTAGGAGGAAGGGCCAGGAGATCCATAGATGGGTGCCGGCGCCTCAGTTGGAGGAAGGGCCAGGAGAATCCCATGAGAGCGATGCGATGACACTCTCCACTTGACACCCTTGTTGCTTTGTGTTGTTGCCTCTAGATGTTATTTCTTTATGATGTTTCTTTGAATTCTTGTGAATTCGTTTAATGATTGTAATTGATAGTACTTCATGTTATTGTGATGAGTTTCTTGGGTTTAATTTGTCATGTGATCTGTGAATGTAATTGGTTGTTCATCGCATGCTTTGAGTTGTACTTGTTTTGTATCATGTTGTTGTTGAGTCGGTTGACATTCATGGTCGGGTTCACTTCCTCGTCACCTTTGAGCATGGGGGGTGATTTACTTGTAATTCACATGGTTGGGTGGAACATGCTCCACACGTTGGAGTTCCCCATCGGTGATCTTTTCTTCTCGGCTTTACTGCCCGATTGGAAGGTTGTACCGGTGATCGGTTGTACTTCATGTTCATTATTCTTGTAATAAATCCCCATGTTGGGAAATTCAATGTAATTCATGTATCAAAAGAAAATTGTAATGTAATATTATACAAAGATGTAATAGTTAGGTTCTTTGTAACTCTATTAAGAATTTATAATGGATGTAATTATCTTTGATGATTATTATGCCATCATGATTGTGGATGTATCATTGTATATGGTTATCATAAATTATATGGTTACGTATTTATAGTCTTTATCTTTATTCTGTTTTGTGGTTGTGATGTAACCTCGTGCCTAGAGAGCCAAGTGTACTATGTGTTATGTTATGTGGTTATGTTTTAGTGTTATTGCATGTTTACCTTTATTATTTAAAAAAAATTATTAGCATTATGTGTGTTCTCATAGGTTTGCCGACCCGAGTTTACAAGATGTAAAAAAGTATACATAAGCCATATTTATATTATCCATCCATCATGCCTTCCAAATATATTTTTTATTATAATGTAGCCACTCTATGGATGTTAATCTCGATTAACTCCCTACGTCAAAATATTCATGTTTTATATGCTTGGATTGCATTCAAATTAGTTTAATTACTTTGGACTGGATTTGAATTTGATCTCATGTATCAAATGAATTTCTTTTGTTTTGATGTTCCTTTGGAATAAGTTACATTTCGAAGCCCATTCCTTTGAAATGAGTTTCAATTTTTGCATGTTTGTAATTGGATGGCTTTCATGCATTTTGGTTTTTCCTTGAAAAGGGAATGGATCCATTTACTTAGAAATCTTTTTTTCTCAGATGGGTTGTATTGAAATTAGTGCCATATCTTTCAACTGAGTTTCATCTTGTATTCAATGCAAAAAATGTGATTTATTATGAAAAAAATTATTCAAAAATGATTCTCCTACTATTACTTATTAAAATCATTGATAATTAATTAATTGAGATTGGAAGTAATGGATACATTACAAATAATGAATTTTACATTCCTGCAATCAACTTCTAGCTACAAATTATTGATATCGAAACACAAAAAATCAATCTTCTAATATACACAAATGCTTTTTTATCTCTGCTACATTGCTCATCACTTAACAATAAAGAAGTGCACTATAAGATGGGGTTTACATAGCTTGGCTTGCCTTTCAAATTCACTTTTCTCTGCCAAAAACAAGCTTTCCCCTTTGCCCATTGACCTACCTTTTGCAGTGGGCCCCTAATGGCTAATCGTTGCATGTTGTGCATGCGACTACTAGTTAATTTATTTTAATTTAATACCCAAATCAGAATAGATTTAATTTATTTTAATTTAATATTAGAGTGCCAATGTGAATTTGATGTGATAATTAGGTGAGAGAAGATTTCATTTATCCTAATAATAAAGTGTGAAAGTAGATTTAATTTATTGTAATTATTAATTAGCTGCAAATGGAAAAAAAAATTAGATAGATTGGCTGGATGGTGCAATGCCATTCGCTTGTAAGAGTTTTTCATACTTATGACCGTGCCAAGTGGGAAATTGGTGAGGCTACAAAAAAGAAGATTCCATCTCGCACAAAAAATAAAAATGAGGTAGCCAGAGAAATTGTTTTATATACAGACTTCCCTCCCCGACAAAGTGAAGCAGCATTCAGCCTTTCTGGGTTTTCATACTAATGGATCTCAATATGAGTGCTTCTGCGATATGCATTACAATTTTGTTGTTTACTATGTTATTGTCCCTTCTATTAGGATGGGCGAGAAAAAACAATGGGAGATTATCTTTGCCAGGACCATTTCCGCTACCCATCATAGGAAACCTCCATCAATTGGGAGCTCTTCCACACCACATTCTACAGTGGCTGGTTGAGAAACATGGGGCAATAATGTTGGTGAAGTTCAGTTCTATTCCTATCGTGGTTGCATCTTCTTCTCAGCCAGCGAGGCAGTTTCTCAAAACCCATGACTTGATTTTTGCCAACAGGCCATCTATTGCCGCTAGAAAATACTTGTTTTACAATCACCACGAGATCACATTTTCTCCCTATGGGACTTATTGGTGAAACATGAGAAAAATATGTATGTTGGAGCTGTTGAATGACAAGAGAATTGAGTCATTCGAAGGTTTGCGGGAGGAAGAAGTGAAAGCAATGATTTGATCTATCTGGAAGAAGAGCGAGCAGGGCAGAGTGGGAGTGGATGTGAGCCACAACATTGCTTGCTATACATCGGACTTAACCTGGTGGATTTTGATGGGAAAGACAAATGTCAACTGCCTTGTTTGGAGTGGGTGGACTTGCAGGGGATCAGGCGACGTATGAGGAATATCTAACAGTGGTTGGATGGAATCTTCCAAAAAATAATAGACGAACATGTGGAGCAAATGTGAAGCTACAACGTGGAGGAGGACGTGGAATGACATCAGGACTTTGTTGGACACGGAAACCACACTAGAAAATAAGAAGGCAATCATTTTTATAAATCAGTCTAAATTTTTCTGAAAGTAAATAGGTAGGTTGGATTAGATTCATAATTTTAGTTTCTAATATGAAGTAATTTAAGGTTTATGTGTGTGTGTGTGTGTGTAAATCTTTAACATTTAATGATATGAGAGGTTTTGTTTCTCCATTAAAATTATGTGTTAGGTTTTGAACCAGCCAATAAATGATATGTGGTAATATTTTTAAATGATATGTTATGTTTAAATTTTTAATAACTATAATATTTTATTAATGTTAGTTTTTACATTTATATTTTAGTTAATTTATATTATGTTTTTTCTTTTAAATTTTTCTATGTAATTTCTATCTTTATCTAAATTTCCTACATCATTGAGATTTTTTCATTTTTCCCTTATTTATTTTATTTTATCATTTAATTATTAATAATTATTGTAATGTTATATTTCTTCTTTTTTTAGTCTTATCAATTTATTCTTAGTCTCATTTTCGATTTTTTTAGCTTAGGTTTAGTGTTCTAGTTTCTACTCTTTATGTAATTTCTTCTTATCTTGATTCTTGTGCATCCTTTCCCATCACCCTCCTCCTTTATAGGGTTTTGGTCTATAATCTCCTACTACAACTCTTTTGCATCCTCATGATGGATCATAGAGTTGAAATGTTGATTAAAAAACTAACACATTGTTTAATCTAAAAGTAACAAACTCCCGTTGACATGAACTATGGAAATCTAATATCTTTGATTTAATAATTTTTTAAATTTAATAAAATTTTAGAGTTTTCCATTATGATAGTTATTAGTTGAAGATTAATATTAAATAACTAATATACAATGATTAATAATATTAGTTAAATGTTCTACAAGTTTGATATAATTTTAAATTTTTAAGATGTGTGTTTTTAATAAATTTATTGTAATATTGAAAATTATGTATTTATGTTTTCTTTTTTCTATATTTCAAATAATTATGTTTAGAATATCTTAAATGTGAAAAAATGTTTACTATTTTTAGATAAATTAAATCTATAATATGATACACTCGTCCTTTTTTATTATAGAATTGAATTAAAGAAGCTTAAATAACTCTTGTATAGGAAGTTGTACATACACTTCAAACTCATAGGAATAAATTTACATCTTACACTATTTGGTTATTTGAGTTCCTTTAGTGAATGTCTTTTATTATTAATATCAAGATATTCATTCTTGACAACTAGATTTAGCATTCATCACCTTATATATTATAATATATATAATATATAAATTATCTAAATTAATTATATTTTAAATTAAATAGAATTATTTTGCAATGCCTCGCCATGTAACCTTAAAGAATGACATAAAACACAATACTAAACTCCATGATTACATTACTAACATGAAGGTTACATTGCTTCCAGAATATAATGATCAGGTACATCAACTACATGAAACACACTGACTGGTTGTTGTTATAAAAGGAGTGTTATCACAAAGTTACATGGGTTACCCTAGTGAATCTTCCTAGTCTCTTGCCCCCATCTTGGGTTACCCTGGTGACCTCTCATGAAACCCAACCCCACATGCATACTAATGCAGAATCAAATATCTTTCGAAGAGATAAGATAATGATCTTTCCATTCCAGGCCTTCTCATCTCATCCCAAGTCTAAACAAGCCCTTGATCCCATGAGCGAGGCACAATTAACAAGTTAATTTTTTTAAGCTACCCTTTCTCCTATTACATTTATTTAATGACCACTAAATTAACTAACTCTACATGAGTTACCCAGGCACCACTTTGTGTGTCGGCCCCCATGAAGAGCCACTCCCCTACTAACAACATAAGGAACTAATCCACTACCATGGGTAAACAAGGTGCACAAAATGAATATTAAATCCCAATACAAAATATAAGAGGCAATACATCCCATTCGTAGTAACCCAGTGTTCAAACTAAATCTCACATCTCGTTCGTAGTAGTCGGGTATTCAAACTGAATCTTCAAGAGCACTACCCAAGAAAACATAATGGTTGAACCACAATACACAACAATCCCCTCATAAATAAAAAACATTTGGAAGACATTTATGCACAATTGACCAATTTCCCCAAAATGTGAATAGAAGAAATCTCAATAGAATAAGTAGTTCAGGCAAGTATTTGAATACTATCATTAGGATTTCCTAAATCCAATTTCTTTATCAAGAGACCAATAATACATTGTTCAAATTAATCCAACTTAAAGCAATACCATTTACAAACAATAAAGTAATTAAATCTATTTGTTTTAAATCAATTTCCCAATTTCTTCTATTTTAAAATCAATTTCTTTTTTTAAATCATTTCATTTAAAAATATCTAATTTTGCATTTGCATGCACCTATGAAACATAATATCCAATTAAATAGATATATTTAAATATATACATAATTATATATCTAATTAAATACATATATATATATATACTATTCATGGGGGCTAGCACACAAAGTGGTGCTTGGGTAACTCATGTAGAGTTAGTTAATTCAGTGGTAATTAAATAAATTTAATAGGGGAAAGAGTAGCTTAAAACACTTAACTTGTTAATTGTGCGTTGCTCATGGGCTCAAGGGCTTGTTTAGACTTGCGATGAGATGAGAAGGCCTGGAATGGCAATATCATTATCTTGTCTCTTCGAAATATATTTGATTCCACATTGGCATGCATGTGGGGCCGGGTTTCGTGAGAGGTCACCAGGGTAACCCAAGATGGGGGTTGGAGCCTAGGAAGATTCGCTAGGGTAACCCATGCAACTTTGTGATAACACTCATTCTATAACAACAGTCAGTCAGTGTGTTTTGTGCAGTTGATGTACTTGATCATTATATTTTGTAAGCAATGTAACCTTTATGTTAGTAATGTAATTGTGGAGTTTAGTATTGTGTTTTCCATCATTCTTTAAGGTTATGTGGTGGGGCATTACATATTTAATTTACCTTGATAAATTCGATATAATTTTGTATGTTTCTTAACATTTATATTCGATGATTGTATTAGTACAATAATAAAACACATATTTTAGATTAAAAGAATACAATAAGAAATGGATTATGATAAGGTTTTCATAAATATAATAATATATAAAATTTAATAATTTAATATTGCAATAATAAAACACATATTTTAGATAAAAAATACATTAGAAAATAGATTATGCTAAGGTTTCCATAAAAAATAATAATACATAAAATTAATAAGTTAACGCATTAATTTTTAAAGAGATATTATTTTAAATGAAAATTTATGAACATTTAAGAATGTGAAAAACTATTAATAATGATAAGGGATTGGAATTAAATACCATTTCATAATGTGAATTTTATTAAAGTTTGCATAGATTTGAGCCACTAGCTTGATACCTTCTAAAAACTCACACTAGAATTTCATGAATTTTGAAAATTAATGCTCTTTATCTATTATTAATACTCTATCTATAGTCTAGATTAAATGTTATTATTTTTTAAAAAAAATCATGATTTCTAAAACGTAATGCTCCTTTTTATGTTTTTTAATGAATGTTTTGTAGTCTATTTTAACAGAAGTTTTTAAACATATAAATTTGTGCCCTTATATATTGAGAAGAAATAACTGGATGGGTGGGAGGGAGGGCAAAAAATATAGTTTAGTTGCTAAACTTTATTGCTAGATTCTATATGTAACATGGGTGGGAGGCAACTACCTTTTATGTTTTTTTAATGAATGTGTTGTAGTCTAGTTTAACATAAGTTTTTAAACATATAAAGTTGTGCCCTTATATATTGAGAAGAAATA
>VDFB02011916.1:0-31224 GCA_007258455.2 Sequoia sempervirens
TGTTTCCCATTGGTCAAGACATTCTTCCATCCAAATGGCATGTTGTCTTTGGTCAAGGGGACAACATCTTGATTCTCTCCATCTCCACCATCCATTCTTCTTGTTCGAATTTGGACCATTGATTATTGCCACCTCACAAGATGCTTAGAAAAGGCTATAAATACAACCCTTTGGCATTGTATTTTGCATCCACTTTTGAATAGAGTTATCATGCAGGTTTATCGTTTGAGCTTGGAAGCACTTTGGAGTCTTATAGTTAGTTTTTATATCATGTTTTGCATCATAGTTAGATCTTAGACTAACACTTTGCTTCATAGTTGCATTTTATGTCATCCTTTGCATCAAAGTTGCATTTTAGATTAGTATATTTAGAGTTTGCATTTGAGCATATGTAGAATCATATAGATCACCACCATAGTATCCACCACTATTTGTCCATTCATCATAGTCACCTACCATTCATCATAATCATCCATTATTCATCATAATATCCATCATCATTTCTACCATTTAGTTTCATGTAGGAATTTAATTAGCTTGCATGTTAAAAACTAATCTCGTTTCTTAAGTGTCATTCTAATAGCCTTTGTGCACGTAGAAATCTGAGGGCCAAGAGGTTAAAGGAATCATTAAGAATAGAGGACAATGAGATGTTCTTAAAAGATTCATTTTATTGCAATTTAGAGTAGCTTCTTTGCTTTGAATCTTTAAATTAAATCATTTCATTAAGGTTTGTGTTGATACTAACTTTACACATTTAACACACACAGTTCAAATATTCCATATCCCCAGCTACTGAGTCTGGTTGAATCACCAAGACCGGGCGGTCTTGAGATCACTCCAAACAACCATTTACTTTTTGCATTTTAAAACCACCAGTCTTTGAAGAATGCTCCTCATGATTAACCAAGTGCAAGCAATCCATTTCATTGTCCAAAACATGAGAGGAAGGGCCCTAACTATTCAAGAACCCACAGGGTTCCATGCAAAGAACAATCCCCCCGCATGCAACACAAAACACCCCAATGAGCACCAAAGCTGACTAAACACTACAAATCTAAAAGAACAACAAGATAACACCTCCAAATCGGCTAATTATAAAGCACAAAGAGGCCAAGGTGTAGAAAGAAGCATGCAAAAGAAAAAATGCAAGAAAAATAGTTTACAACAATGAGTGCACACCACACAAGAAACAAGCAGAATGAAGAAATGATGAAGAAAACCCGTAGCCCCCCTACCATGGCCCAAGCACACGATCAAGCGCCCCCCAGACGCTGCACAGAGGCAACACTAGTAGACAATGTATACAACTAGGGCATCAAAAGTCTAGCGCACACCCGCTAGACTCCTCCATTCACCATCTTCCTTAATTATAATAAATTTAAAAAATAGTTTTACTTTTATATTAACCATTTTTTAACTTGATAAGTTTATTATTTGTTATTAATTTTTAAAAATTATTATGTTTATTAATATTTGAATTTTGATATATTTTGACTTTCCATTGAGTTTATTTTAGTTTAGTTTTAAATTTATATTTAAGTTTGAAATGTATTGTTATTATTCATCTTTTTATGAAATTACAATAATAATTAAAATTTTATCATAATTAATCTAATTTATAACTATTTATCTTATTAAAACATTAATTATTGTAGAATAATTCTATTTGGTATTTTTGTTATATAATTTATATAATAAAATTAATTTCAAACTTAAAATAGAAGTTAAAATTTAAAGAGTGTGAAAGAGAGAGTAACTTTTAATTAGTCATTTCATGCCAAAAATTCAAGGATATCACATCCCTGGGGAGTTATGCTCAGGGTAACATGTCATTTGATTAAGGATATAACTTGGCCTTAAAACCTTAGTGTGCCAATTGCACACTTAGGAGGAAAACAAGTAGAGAGAGAAAATAAAGAGAGAAATAGAGAACTAGAGAGGGAGACAAAGAGATACAAAGAGATAAAAAAGAGCTAGAGATACAAAAATAGATATAAAGGAATAAATATGGAGAGATAAAGAGATAGAGATAGGAAGATAGATAAAGAAAGAGAGGAAGAGAGAGGAGTCCAAAGACAGATATAATCACATATAGAGAGAGATAGAGAGATAAAGAGAAATAGGAGACAAATATATAGAGGTTGAGAGATCAAGAGATAAAGAGGGAAAGGGAGAGAGAAAGGGGGATATAAATAGGGAAAGCAAAAAATAGTAAGGGGAAAAAGAAAAGGAGACATAAATAGATAGAGAGAATAAATGAGAGAAATATAGATAGAGGAAGAGAGAAGGGAAGACAAATATAGAGAGAAATAGGGGAGAGAGGGGAAGAGGGAGATTAAGAGATAATAAAAAATATAAAGATAGATAGGGAGACAAAGATATAAATAGACCTCTCTCTCTCTTTCTCTTCCCATATCTCTCTATATATATCTCCCCAGATGTACCTCTCCTTACCTCTCCCTATATACCTCCCTCTCTCTACCTCTCTCTCTATATAACTTCCTATCTCTATCTTTATATCCCTCCATCTCTCCCTCTCTCATTCTCTTCCTCTCTCTTTATATCCCCCTCTTTCTATCTCTATTTCTTTCTCTCCCTCTCTATCTCTCTCCCTATCTTTATCTCCTCACCTCTCCTTACATCTCTCTCTCTTTCCCCTCTCTCTTTCCCACTATATATATGTCTGTCTCTCCCTCTTTCTATCCATATCTCTCCCTCTCTCCCTATCACTCTCTCTTTCTATATCTCCCAAATTCTCTATCCTCTTTCTATTTCTCTTCCTCTCTCCCTCCCTCTCTCTATATTTATATATATCTTTCCCTCTATATATATCTCAATATCTCTCACTCAGACATAAACACTCTTTGTTTCTCATTCCCTATCTCTATCTCTATATCTCTTTCACTCACACACACACAAACACACACACATTTTTCTCCCTCCCTATCTCTACCTTTATCTCTATCTCTATCCCTATCTATCTCCTCCCTCTCTCTATCTGTAATGACCTTGCTCAAATCTGATTGAACACTTTTGATTTTTGGCCTTGGAAATTTTGTCAAACACTTCACATACAAGGGTCATATGACTGATATAACATTTCAGTTTGCTTTAATGACTCTTTTCTTCAATTAGCATCAATGAGAATGTTTACAAATGACTCTAAATTGACTAAACAATGACCTAACATGAATGTGCAACTTATTTTGACAATATTCAATGCATATATGTGACTGAAACTACTTGCAATATGCAGCTACAACAACTAGTAATTATGACAAACACTTTGGATGCAACCTAAGATGACATTTATGCACTTACAGCCAAGTGACATTAATACAAACGCTTGGTATGCAAAATTATAACATTATTTATGCCAAAAAGAGAACCTACAGCCAATTGACATTTTGTCAAACAATTGGCATGCATACTATTAAGTTGAATACAAATGATATTACAATGCTCAATGACAACAATATGTAACCAGCAAATCTGTATCTCCTTGTTGCAATATAATTATCCAATGCAATGCTCATACAAGTTGGCCAAGACTCTTGGCATTTACATTAATTTCAAAATATGATAATGCTGGTATAATGCACACCTACAGCTGCAAATATAACTATGTTAAATGCAATGCTAGAAGATGATAGAAATATGAAGAACCTGGCCTCAAGAAGTGCCTTGGATGAAAGATGAAGTAGCAATCAACATCAAGTTCAAATGATATTCTCCAAGCCCAAATCGAATTGCTCAAGTAGCCGACTATGTTCTTGCCTGGCAATATTTTAGAAAAATAAATATAGCCTCTAATCTCCTCGAATTTTCCCTTGAAATGATTGTCTCGGCAATAGCAATTGAATGCAACAATACCCAAAATGATTGGCCTCCTCAATCAAAAGATATGAGCAAAAACATGAGACTCACATAGGCTGATCAACCTCCATGACAACATATTATGAAGGTCTGAAAATGCAACTGAAACTTTACAAAATATCACTCCTTAAGATGATGAAATGATAAATCACAATCAACAATTATTCTCCAAATTGAATCTCCACAAATTTGCTCAATGAAATAATCAATCTCAGCAATACATCAGCTGCTGAAGTAACTTCTCCATCAAATGCAACAATACATCAGCTGTTGCAAGTCACATACTTTATTCAAAATAAGTACAATAATACATCAACTATTGTACTCAAATAATATCCACAATAAAGCACAAGATTGGACTTTTGAAGTAAAGCCCACAATCAGCAATAATTCAGCTGGTATCTCACAGCCTCAAAATTGCATAACCAATGAGGGTTTTCATCCCCAAAGGTCCTCCAATGGCTGAAACCCTAGCTGGCTTCTCCACCAAATAATCACATCAAACATTCATCAATTCCTGGATGATGAGAATGAGGCCCATGATGTTTATTTATACTTTTTCCTCAAGAGGTCGGCCTCCTTCTAGAACTTTCCCAAGTCACCTTCTAGAAGGAAATATTATTTTATTTTATTATTTTATTATTTTGCACTTTATAATAAAATAATTATTCATAACATAAAGTGCAAATATAACATTACTTTATAACATGAGGTTTCTAAAAATAGAAACATATCAAGAAATCATTAGAACACCTCCATATGTAGATTGAATCACGAAACGAGCCAACCAATCAATTGGGTATTTGCCAAACGACCCTCTGATCAAGCCCCATTAGCCTATGAGGATCAAGAATAGGCTAATTCCTCTAAACTCCATCACTCATGAAAAAGGGGACATTACAGTCTGCCCTCCTTGAAATTGCTTGTCCCCAAGCAATCTCAGCAGCAAGTAGAACTCTTCTCCACCTGGATTCCAAGTGAAAATCTATGTAATGTCCCAAACATCACCAAGCAGCTCTTGTAGGACAAGCACATCCTGCTGAATCAACTCAACCCCAAAACTATGATGATAAATCTGATGCACGCATACTGTTGGAAAGCTACCACCCATTGCTTCTCGTTGTGCCACTCTGATACCTCCCATCTCCAAAATGCAGCAAGTCCCCAAGTCCTGAATCAAATGGTAATCATCATGAGAGAACAAAGTAGAAGACTTTCCAAACTCGGAATCACCATCTACGATCAGAAGTAAGTCACCAACCAACAAGTAGATAGCCGCCCTATCATATGAAATAGGTAACCAATCCAAAGATGAGTTGTAGATACCTTCATTACCCTCCAAGGACAACTCTTGAGTGGCTAATCCATTAAGAGTGTCATCACTAACATCATCCTCCTCCTCAAAAGAATGATCAACCTCCCCAACACATGAAGAAACCTCAAATTGTACCAAGTCCTTTGATTGCCCAAACTTATCATCTTCATCACTAACATTAGAACATAGGACAAAATTATCCTTCATTTGAATGAGGAGTCTTCTAATGTGATCTATTCCTTTTTGTCTTGCGAAGTTGGAGAGATTGACTTTTTCTTTCACATCTTGAAGATGTTTCCTTGCATTTGCAACCACTAATCTAGCCTTCTTGGCCTCTCTCAACCATTCTTCATTTATCATTTCAGACCTTCTAATCTCTTCAATGCCAAAGTACACAAATTCAGTCCTCTTGATATCTTCATATCCACTAGTGAGTGTAGGGCTGCCATCAAAAGTTGATATCATATCATTGGCTTGTACATGAACACAAGCTTGTTTTTCATAAGAATCATAATGCACTAGGTTGTTGTCCTCAAACCAATCTGTGATGACATCATGCCATTATAAAATACCTCCTTCATCATGTGAAGACAAAACCCTAGTGGTTGCTCCACTAAGTAGAAGATCAAATTCCACATCCTCCTTAACATCTTGTGCCTCCAATAGACTTCCATATGAATGAACAACATTCATTGAACTACTATCATGAGAGGAAGAAGCAATGCTAAACTCACCTATTGAAGAAACCATATCCTCAAGTGGTTGCTCCCAAGCAACTAATTTTTCTTCAAACACCTCTTGCTCTTCTTCAACCTTGAAGTCCTCATGAAGTGTCTTATGCCCAATTTCTTCCTCTATGCTGGTCTGATTTTTATTCTCCATGTGATCAACTGTATGCTGGTAATCAATTGCTGCAAACTCATTGTAAAGGTTTCTAGACACCTCACTTGTAACGGCTCTTGTTCTTCATCCTTTTCATTTTGTGATGTAGACTTCTTAGAAATGGAAGTCATAAACTAAGATAAACTTCCTCTAGTTGCAAGGTCTCTAAGCAATTTACTTATATCTTGGAACTCTTTCAAAAGCTTATTCATACTTTTGTCCCACTACTTCTGAGTACTTGAAGTAGCCATGGTCAATGCCTAACAGGATGGTAGGAAACCGCTCTGATACCACTGTAATGACCCTGCTCAAATCTGATTGAAAACTTTTGATTTTTGGCCTTGGAAATTTTGTCAAACACTTCACATACAAGGGTCATATGACTGATATAACATTTCAGTTTGCTTTAATGACTCTTTTCTTCAATTAGCATCAATGAGAATGTTTACAAATGACTCTAAATTGACTAAACAATGACCTAACATGAATGTGCAACTTATTTTGACAATATTCAATGCATATATGTGACTGAAACTACTTGCAATATGCAGCTACATCAACTAGTAATTATGACAAACACTTTGGATGCAACCTAAGATGACATTTATGCACTTACAACCAAGTGACATTAATACAAATGCTTGGTATGCAAAATTATAACATTATTTATGCCAAAAAGAGAACCTACAGCCAATTGACATTTTGTCAAACAATTGGCATGCATACTATTAAGTTGAATACAAATGATATTACAATGCTCAATGACAACAATATGTAACCAACAAATCTGTATCTTCTTGTTGCAATATAATTATCCAATGCAATGCTCATACAAGTTGGCCAAGACTCTTGGCATTTACATTAATTTCAAAATATGATAATGCTGGTATAATGCACACCTACAGCTGCAAATATAACTATGTTAAATGCAATGCTAGAAGATGATAGAAATATGAAGAACCTGGCCTCAAGAAGTGCCTTGGATGAAAGATGAAGTAGCAATCAACATCAAGTTCAAATGATATTCTCCAAGCCCAAATCGAATTGCTCAAGTAGCCGACCATGTTCTTGCCTGGCAATATTTTAGAAAAATAAATATAGCCTCTAATCTCCTCAAATTTTCCCTTGAAATGATTGTCTCGGCGATAGCAATTGAATGCAACAATACCCAGAATGATTGACCTCCTTAATCGAAAGATATGAGCAAAAACATGAGACTCACATAGGCTGATCAACCTCCAAGACAACAGATTATGAAGGTCTGAAAATGCAACTGAAACTTTACAAAATATCACTCCTTAAGATGATGAAATGATAAATCACAATTAGCAATTATTCTCCAAATTGAATCTCCACAAATTTGCTCAATGAAATAATCAATCTCAGTAATACATCAGCTGCTGAAGTAACTTCTCCATCAAATGCAACAATACATCAGCTGTTGCAAGTCACATACTTTATTCAAAATAAGTACAATAATACATCAACTATTGTACTCAAATAATATCCACAATAAAGCACAAGATTGGACTTTTGAAGTAAAGCCCACAATCAGTAATAATTCAGCTGGTATCTCACAGCCTCAAAATTGCATAACCAATGAGGGTTTTCATCCCCAAAGGTCCTCCAATGGCTAAAACCCTAGCTGGCTTCTCCACCAAATAATCACATCAAACATTCATCAATTCCTGGATGATGAGAATGAGGCCCATGATGTTTATTTATACTTTTTCCTCAAGAGGTCGGCCTCCTTCTAGAACTTTCCCAAGTCACCTTCTAGAAGGAAATATTATTTTATTATTTTATTATTTTTCACTTTATAATAAAATAATTATTCATAACATAAAGTGCAAACATAACATTACTTTATAACATGAGGTTTCTAAAAATAGAAACATATCAAGAAATCATTAGAACACCTCCATATGTAGATTGAATCACGAAACGAGCCAACCAATCAACTAGGTATCTGCCAAACGACCCTCTGATCAAGCCCCATTAGCCTATGAGGATCAGGAATAGGCTAATTCCTCTAAACTCCATCGCTTATGAAAAAGGGGACATTACACTATCTCTCTCCCTTTGTTAATTGTCTTTTTCACCTCCTTTATCTCTCTCTCTTACCCCCTTTATTTCTATCTCCCCATCTGTCCATCTTCCACTCTATTTATATCCCATTATCTCTTTCTCTCTCTATTTCTTATTTACTCCATCTCTCCCTCCATCTTTCCTACTCTCTTTATATATATCCCTCTCTCTACCTCTCTCTCTATACCACTTCCTATATCTTTATATTTCTCTCTTAATCTTCCCCTCTTTCATTGTCTCCATCTTTCTATCTCTATCTCTCCCTCTCCCTCTCCCTCTCTCCTTCCATATATCCCTTTATATATTTATCTTTTCGTCTCTATCTTTGTCTCTCTCTCACCCTCTCTATCTTTCCCAAGTTATATTTATCTCTCTATATCTCCTTTATATTCCTATCTCTCCCTATCTCCCTCTCCCTATTACTTCCCCTTTCTATATCTCTCTAATTCTCTCTCCTATATCTATTTCTCTCCCTCCATCTTCCTCCCCCTCTATCTATTCTAGCTCTCTCCACATCTCTCTCTTACTCATACACACACACTCTCTCTTTGTTTCTCCCTCCTTATTTATTTCTCTATCTCTATCTCTCCATATTTAAATTCTTACATATCTCCCTTTATCTCTGTCTCATTACCTATCCATCTCTCTCTACCCATATATCTTTCCCTCTCTCTACCCCTTTATATATATCACTATCTCTCTATCTTTATATTTACATATCTCTCTCTCATTCTCTCCCTCTCCCCCCTCTATATACTTATCTCTGTAGTAACAAAAAAAGTATCCCTTTTTCCTTAATTTGGGAATGAATAATTAATATTAGAATGAACCTAATATTGCCTTAATTTAGTGTTGTAATGTGTTTTACACATTCACATTAAGTTTAGGGTCCTTAACTAAATGGGCTTAATTGTGCCTTGTTTTGGGTGTTGTAAAGTGTATCTTTACAATTTCACACTAATCTAGGGCTTTATTAATTAATTGACATTAATTTTCCTTAGCTGGACCTTTTAATTCAAATCCAAGCCTAATTAATTACAAATTCTGAGGGATAAAGCCAGACATTCATAAATTCTATTACATAACACCTAATTTTAGAAGGTGTGTGTCCTAGGTTAGGGACCTAGACCCATTTGCCACCTCACTAGGTCCTAGGACACTATTTTCACATGACATTTCATATTTTTTGAAGTGTGTCCTAAGTAAGTGGCC
Organism: Sequoia sempervirens; assembly: GCA_007258455.2. Classification (NCBI taxonomy): domain Eukaryota; kingdom Viridiplantae; phylum Streptophyta; class Pinopsida; order Cupressales; family Cupressaceae; genus Sequoia; species Sequoia sempervirens. The sequence continues at coordinate 9,377 of VDFB02011916.1, forward strand.
TAAGACCCGTTCGCCACATGGCGAATGGTCCTTGCTTGGACCTAGGACCCCCCCTTAGGATATGTTTTTGATGGTATTTTAATGATTTCAAATCCAATACTTGATGTTGGCTTGTGTTATTTGAATTTCGGGAATTAATCTTAAGTTATGTATAAATATAGAGCTATTTCACTTAATTTCACCTAGAAAATTTTTGATTCAAGCATCCTAAGATTTCACAAGAGCATTAATAGAGAATTCAAAAGCATTCTTAAGGCATTCAAGGGTAGATTTATTGAAGATTATTACAACAGTCAAGATCCATTTCATCATGTCAAAGATTTAGTGCATCATGCATGTTGTTGAGCTAATGTGTTGATGTAGCATTCAAGATATATCAAACATATTCAAGGTATTGTTTCAAGTCAAGTTCATGATCAAGATCTACATTCATTGAGGCCACTTCATGCTAGTTTGCAGATCTACAATCCAAGGTTCAATTAAGGTGTGGTGAGTTGTGACATTGCATTTTTTCATTCATCATTCCTTTCATGCATTGTTTCATTTCAAGGTTTAATTACCAAAATAGGGTTTGACCAAGACAAACTCTAATTCCCTAACAAAACAATATTTTTCTTTTCTTTGATGTGTGATTGTAGGTTTTATGTTGAAGATCATTTGGAGAGAAAAAATGCAAAAGTTGTCAAAGTTGTTAAGAAAGTTGTCAAATCATAGAAATTGAGCTATAAGATTTATTTTTGGGTTTCCGATAGTGCCCGACTAGAATCTTGGAGTGCAGACATTGAAGAACATAACCCAAAAACGATTCTTGCAGAGCCCTAGCTAGGACCCATTTATTGAAGATTATTGCAACAATCAAGATCCATTTCATCATGTCAAAGATTTAGTGCATCATGCATGTTGTTGAGCTAATGTGTTGATGTAGCATTCAAGATCTATCAAACATATTCAAGGCATTGTTTCAAGTCAAGTTCATGATCAAGATCTACATTCATTGATGCCACTTCATGCTAGTTCTTGAGATCTACAATCCAAGGTTCAATTAAAGTGTGGTGAGTTGTGACATTGCATTTGTTCATTCATCATTTCTTTCATGCATTGTTCCATTTCAAGGTTTAATTATCAAAATGGGGTTTGATCAAGGCAAACCCTATTCCCTAACAAAACAACATTTTTCTTTTCTTTGATGTGTGATTGAAGGTTTTAGGTTGAAGATCATTTGGAGAGAAAAATTGCAAAAGTTGTCAAAGTTGCTAAGAAAGTTATCAAATCACAAAAACTGAGCTACAAGATTTATTTGTGAGCTTTTAATAGTGCTCGACTAGAATTTGGGAGTGCAGACATTGAAAAACATAACCCATAAACCATTTTTCTAAAGCCCTAGCTAGGTCCCATTTATTGAAGATTATTGCAGCAATCAAGATCCATTTGATCATGTCAAAGATTTAGTGCATCATGCATGTTGTTGAGCTAATGTGTCGATGTAGCATTCAAGATCTATCAAGCATATTCAAATCATTGTTTCAAGTCAAGTTCATGATCAAGATCTACATTCATTGATGCCACTTCATGCTAGTTTGCAGGTCTACAATCCAAGGTTCAATTAAGGTGTGGTGAGTTGTGACATTGCATTTGTTCATTCATCATTCCTTTCATGCATTGTTTCATTTCAAGGTTTAATTATCAAAATGGGGTTTGACCAAGGCAAACCCCTATTCCCTAACAAAACAATATTTTTCTTTTCTTTGATGTGTGATTGCAGGTTTTAGGTTGAAGATCATTTGGAGAGAAAAATTGCAAAAAGTTGTCAAAGTTGCTAAGAAAGTTGTCAAATCACGAAAACTAAGCTACAAGATTTATTTCCAAGTTTATGATAGTGCCCGACTAGAATATGGGAGTGCAGACATTGAAGAATAGAACCCAAAAACTATTTTTCCAAAGCCCTAGCTAGGACCAATTCGCCATAGGGCGAATGGGTGCTTAGGGGGGTCCAAAAAAAACATTTTTTGCAATAGGTACACAACATTTGACTCTCTTAAAACTTGCCTTTTGATTGCTATATCGGTTAAATTTAATTTCTGTTATTCATTTACAAATTATAGCACACATTATTGAATGAAATATCGAAGAATAGGAGGTTCATAATTTAGTTTCATTTTGGTGAACACCCCCACACCCCTATCCTATTTTTCGGCGATTCAATCTCTTCCATCTCTATCTATCTCTTTGTCCTCTCTCTTTATCTTTCCTTTTTGTTTCCATATCCCTCTATCTATCTGTATCTCCTTTTCTCTCTCTTCCCCCTATATCTCTCCCTCTTTCTATCCCATATATCCCTCTCTCTCCCTCTCTCCCTATTGCAAACATAAAATGAGCCTATTGGTAATGAATCCTTATTATCTCCCTGATTCAAAGGTTTTGTTTTAGTTGTGTTGGGGATCCCTATAAGCGGATGCATAGTTGATTTGAAGCTATCACTTCTCCATTGAGACCTTTGTTGCACAAACAACATCATTTTCTATGTATGTAAAAGATAGACCTAAAATTTTTCCAATTGACCTTCCACACTTTTTCAGTGTACCCATTGCACACCAAGGTGTGATTGCTAGTTATATAATTTTTTAATTAAATTAAAATTAAGATTATAGTTGATTTGAAGCTATCACTTCTCCATTGAGACCTTTGTTGCACAAACAACATCATTTTCTATGTATGTAAAAGATAGACCTAAAATTTTTCCAATTGACCTTCCACACTTTTTCAGTGTACCCATTGCACACCAAGGTGTGATTGCTAGTTATATAATTTTTTAATTAAATTAAAATTAAGATTATAATTAATTAAAATATATATATTCAATAATTCTTTTAAAATACTAAAAGGACAATACTCTTCGTGGCAATTGTTTTCCTTTACAATATTTTTAAAAGTAAAATATTTGTAACTTGTGATGGCACCACAAAATTCGTACCTCGTGATGGCTCCACAAAAATTAAAAAATTGACATTTGTGGCACATCGCATAAAGGAGCACGAAAAGAACTGCACGATTTAGTTCGTTTCGTTTTCGTTTTGATGCGCACTTTATTAGCAGCCATCCATGTCATTTTCCGCATACCATCCTAATTAGGTAGTGGGAACTTCTAGTATTTGTTCAATCCATCGCAAGAAAGAAATGAAGCCAAACTCCTAGATTGGAGTACAACTCCATTGAATTTGAGAATGGCTTCCTCTTTAAGTCAAAGCTTGAAATGCGCTCCTTCAGGATCGAACCTTTGCTATGCAAAATCCCAAGTCCCTGCAGTCGTAATAAATAGGAGGGTCCGCGTTACTGTTCACCTTGCGAAGATCAGAGGGAAGAAAAAAATCACGGCCTCCCTCAGCCCAACAGAAAAAAAGACGGCTTCTGTCAGTCGAACAGAAAAAAAGACGGCTTCTGTCAGTCCAACAGAAAAAATGACGGATCAATATAACAAAGAAATGCAGCGCCAGATGAGAAACCCATACGAATACCATCACGATCTGGGTTTGAACTCCTGACCTGCTTTATGCTAATTTCTACTCATGACTAATGCCACTGAATTAGAGGTCTATAGCATGCACAACCTTGTTCCTTTTAAAAAAGAGAGATTTGATTTGATTTGCTTGCAGGAATGCATTACACTCGTATCACACCCAATTTGATTGTGGGGTCACAGCCTCAAAGTGTTGAGGATATTGACAAATTGAAAGAGGAAGAAGGTGTGTCTGCAATCTTGAACTTACAGCAGGATAAGGATTTTGAGTATTGGGGAATCGATCTGAATTCCATTGTTGGGCGTTGTAATGAGTTGGGTATTCGGCATATGCGAAGGCCTGTGAGTTATTCAGTTGCTATGTTTTCATTCCATTGTAATGTTTAATCAGATTTAGAGATTATACAGTTGACTGTCATCAGTTGGATCTCATTGTTAGCCGTTGTAATGCGTTGGGTATTCGGCATATGCGAATGCCTGTGAGTTATTGAATTGGTCTGCTTTAGTCCATTCTGTTGTTTCATCAGACTTTAAGATTATACAAAGATAAAAGCCTTTAAAAACATAAAATTGATCATGCTATGCCAGATATTAACTTGGCATATGAGATCCTTCTTGTGGAAGCTTACAATTTCTTTTCCTTACATTTATCTTGTACATTGTTCGAGTTTTATACGATTGAGTTTCAACTCCATGACCAAGCTTTGGAAAAAACCACAATTGTGGCACTCCTTATGACATGCACGTGTATGCTCCATGACTCACACACATGCACGAGGGATGTGGTCATGCCTAAATCCATGAAATGTTTAAGTATACACTTACTGTGAGCAATGCACTATAGTTTTTAGACTACCGTCATGCCTAGAAGTTGCATTCATGGGTCTTTATTTTCATATATATTATGTCAAACTTCATCTTCAATTGTACCAAGAGCCTCTTCAAAACTTGCTTCTAGCCTCTTATGACAAGGACTTGTTAACACAATGATTGTTTCTGTCATAATGCAGATGACTTCCTCTCAGAATGTTTCATCAAAATCACCTAAACGTGCTTGTATATTCTTATGTCCGAGCCTTGGTGACATATGCAGCTGTTCTGCCATAATTCACTCAGACTTGCTTCTGGCCTTATCTGACAGTCCTTGGAATGTATTCATCCATTTTGTCATAATTCACATGGATTTGCTCTTTGCCTTTAAATTGAAAGTCTCTATTCTGTCATAATTCAGAAACTTGCAATCAGTCATATAAGCATTTATTCCATCATAATTCAAATGGACTTGTACTCTGCCTTTTAATCATAATTCATCTAGGTGTGCGTCTGTCCTCTACCAACTAGGCCTTGGTAATGTGAATATCTATTCCGTCGTAATTCACATGGACTTGTACTCATCCTTTTCATCAAAATTCACCTTGACCTGCACCCATCCCCTCCCGAATAGTTCTACAGAAAGATCAATTGTGTCTAAATTCCATCAGATTTGCACCCAGCATTTTCTCGACAGGTCATAGATATTAAAAGCATAACGATCTACTTCTTCAAAAACCACTGACACTTGGCGACAGTATCTTCTGGTCAGGCTTTTGTAACACAATGATTTATTCCGTCAAAATTAACCTAGACTTGAAGAAGCCTCTTTGGACAGGCCTTAGTAAATTAAGAATATATCTAGTAAAGTTTATCTAGATTTGCACCAAGGCTCCACTGGACAGGCCTTGGTAACATAAATATCTATTCTGTCAAAATTCACCCAGGCCTGAACTCAGCGTCAAAATATATTCAGTTTCATAGAGATTAATAAACATATCATTCACCATAATCATAATAGTGCATACTACAGTACTTCCTAAAATTTAAAACTGCTATATTCTAAGATGCAAATATATTAACAATTGCTGACTTCTGCCCTTGTCTGCAGAGTGCAGGTAATTATGCTTGATCTGCTCCAATTGCCTTGCTGTACGATCTGTTTTAATATTCAGAAGATATTGTTTAAAGAGAAACAAATAGATTAAGTTAGATGGATAATTACTAATAAGGATTAATAATTGCTGCAAGCATCATTATTGCATAATTATATATATAATTATGCTAAACTTACTTCCCTTATTATTGAAACATAATCGCTGCCTTTAATAATCATTGTTTCCTCAGCATGGGATCGCTGCCTTGTCATTGAAACATAATCGCTGCTAAATGAAACATAATCCCTGCTGCTTATTTAGATCAATATATTATATATTTGCTTATCTTAATATATTTATTTCTTTATTTTATATTAGTTTTATATTCTATTATGATAATAATAATATTAAATTGTTAATATTCATATTTATATTTTTAATACGTATTTTGTTATTTATTTGCATTTCAACGCTTGGTTATTTTTATACTTTAGTGTTGCAATTTCGGGGACATGACATGAGCCTCTTTGGAACAGGCCTGAGTAAGATAATCTATTCTCTCAAAACTTATCTAGGCTTACAACTAGCCTCTCACATAAGCCTCTGTCACATGACAATCTATTCTGTCAATAATCTACTTGGACTTTCACCAGGCTGTTCCATGTAGGCCTCAGTAACATAATGATCCAATATATCAATGCTTTACTGAACTTGCACCCAGCATTTCCTAGATAGGTCTTTTTAACATAATGATCCATATGTTAAATCAAAATTCACCTAGATTTGCACCCAGTCTCTTCCTAAGAGGCTTCAGTAACATTTTATTCTGTCAAAAATTAGATGCACTTGCACCTAGTCTCTTTTATGTAGGTGTCAGTAACATACCAATCTATTCTTTCAAAATTTATCTAAACTTTCACCCAGCCTCTTCCAGATAGGCCTTAGCAACATAATGATATATTTTAAGTTAAAATTCACCTAAAATAGCATCCAGACTCTTCTAAATACTCTTTGATACACAACAATGTAATCATCTGGTCTGTCAGCAGTTATGTGGACTTGTACATAACCTCTATAATAACAATTTATGCTATCAAAGTATTGCATGTTTGCACCGATCCTTTTCTATATAGGCCTTAGTAACAGAACAATCTATTCTGTCAAAATATATCTAAACTTGCACCCTCTTCTAGACAGGCCTTAATAGCATAATGATCTTTTATGTCAAATCCACCTGGACTTGCACTCAGCCACTTCCACATATGGCTTAGTAATGTAAGAATTGGTTCTATCAAAATTTACTATTTCTTACATCCGACCTCTTGCATATAGTTCTTACTAACATAACTTTCTACTTTACCGAAAGCTACCTGGACTTGCACCTAACCTCTTGCATATAGGGCTGAGTAACACAATGATCTATTCTGTCAAAGCACACCAAAAAATTTGCATCATCCTCTTCTGCACAGCCTTTGGTACAACCTGGGTTGGTCTAATGGTGAAGGTATGTGCATTCTATAGTGTAGTCATGTGCACAGATTCAGAGTGGGGTAGGGTTGTACACATGAAAACAATATAAGGTGAATGGAAAAAAGCAATTCCTTGGGGGGTCTTATACACCAAATTTGTGTCTTGCTTGGTGGTGACCTAAAAATCTCTCTCATCTTTACCAAACTAATAAAATTATGATCTATCTCATCAGGCAATATCCATCTAGATTTGCATCAAGCTTCTTCCAGACAAGCCTTCATAACAAAACCATCTTTTCTGTCAATAGGTATAACATAACCTGTTCTGTATAGTGCTAGCAACATCTATCTTTTCTATCAAAATTTATGTGTACTTGAATGCAGCCGATTCTGTATGCTTCTTTATCTTCTTAGTAACATGACAGTCTGGTCTGTTGAAATTCACATAAACTTGAATCCAACGTCTTCTATGTACACCTTAGTAATATAATGATTTTCTGTGTCACTTACACTTGCACTAAACCTCTTTGGAAAAAGGCATTAGTTACATAATTAACAAAGCTTGAAGTCAATTATAAAAGATTTATAAATTTTGTTAAATTTAAAGATTGAGTATTAGTCTTGATTTTTTTTAATGCTTATTAACTACTAGAGATTTTTTATATATGTTGTACCCATATGAAAATTTTCATATTGAGTCATGTTTCAAGCCAAAATTGTGCCATTTCTCCTTTTTGGGCCGTACTTGAATCCTTGTCTCCTATTGTTGTCAATGTTGTCATTTCTAGTCAACCAACAAAATGAGTTTTCTAATTCATCAGGCAAGACGAAGACAAGAGCTTGGACAAGGAAGGAAAGGTAAAATGGTCTAAGAGAAGGAAATGGTACATGAAGACTCATGGAGTGCACAACCTTAATTAGTTGCCCAAAATTCAATGAGAAAACACAAAAAATGTGCATAAGTTGTCTATGAGTGTACTTATGTGGAGGAAGATCATTTTTGAGTGAACTTTTAGGTGGAAAAAGTGCATGGTAGGCCAAAAAATCTGCTTTAAGTGAAAAAAGGGCTTAGCAGGTCAAAGGCATGTTTGGGTCTAAAAGGTGACTTGTGAAAAGTGGGCAAGGATGTAGGTGAACTTAAAATTAATAAAAAAAGTGAAAAAGTGCATAAGTTGTCCAATGTCAATTACAAGTTAGAATAATAAGTGACTTAAGTTAGAAAAGGGGGACATTTTTTCACTTAGAGGACAATGTTAACTATCAAAATTTAACGATAGAGTGTACGTGAGGACCTAAAATGAGCGCTTCATTCACTTAAGTGAAACTTAAAACATGAAAACATAAGAAAAAGTGCATGGAAACTCCCAAATGCATGCTCCATGACTTAAGTGAAGTGACAAATATGAAAATTTTCACCAAGAACCTAAAATGAGTGCCCTCAATCACTTAAGTGAAAGGCAAAACATGAGAAGTGTACCAAGGTCCAATAAGTATGCTCATGAAGGGAGGTGAATACAGAAACATGTAAAAGTTACTCAAGTATGCTCATGCTGTAAAAGTTACTCAAGAAGCTAAAAGCATGTGCTTTGTTTAGAGGAGGGTAAGTCTCAAATAAAAAATATAAGAAAAGTCTCCATGAAGCCTAAAGCACTCGCCTCTCCATTTGATGTGCAAAGATTCAAGTGAAAAAAAAACACAAAAAGTTGCTTTTCTAATGCCAAAAGTGGTCTATGTAATAGGAGGGAGAATAGTCAAGATGAAAATAGGCAAGCTTCACAAAAACTTTTTGAGCTGTGTTCTTTATTATTGTTGAGCAAGGGTTTCATTTGTAGCAAGGAAGGGCACCATTGGAGCGAGTTTCGAAACATCTTGTTGATCATTAGCAACAGATTCCTCAAGTTTCATGATCAGCACTTGTTTTTATCCTTCCAACACTTATAGCAGGGTTTCATAACACCAAGCTCACAGATTTGGCATAAGGTAATTATGTCTTGAAAAGAAAACACATAGAAGTTATCATTTCCTTCACTCTTCATTCAAGGCACTCCAAGGTCATCGTGCAGAGGTTGTCATCAAGCAAAGGATGACTTGTCAAGGTTTTGTTTGTGATAAGACCTAGGGTTCCAAGTTACTAAAAAGGAAGTCATCTTCAAGTCACCAAGTTAGTTTGCTGAGTTGTCAACGGTTGTTAGGGTTTCAAGGTTTCTACTGAGGATCTGCCAAGGTCAGAATGAGGAAGTTGCATCGGAAACCCTAAAAGGAGCCAATTTCTGGGATGGCTATTTTAAGTTTTGCTACTTTTAGCCACAACTATTTTTAGTCATTGTTATTTTAGGGGAATAGCTATTCTGAGGCGATATTCTTGAAGATCTATTTAGAGACAATCTATTTCCAGCTTTCTGATTTTAGGCAATGTATTTTGAGACTATTTTGTATTTAAGGTTTGCTTTGTGTTTATTTTTCTTAAATAATTTGTATGCAAAAAGACTTTTAAAAACTTATAAGTTCTGGACGTTGGCACTTAGATTTTAGTAATAGTAATATTATGCCTACTTACAGTTACGGTTATTGTTCGAAGTCATCCTTATGTTATCTTATGTTTATTAGATTGAATAGCTTTATTGAAGATTACAAGTTTTGTATTGCTGTTTTCATTGAAGTTGGTGATTGTAGCTTTGCATACAATTGCCTTTATTCAATTTGCTGATTTGTATGTTTTGTTCTAAATTCAATTCTAGTTTGTACTTTGTACACATTTTCTTCTAGCCTTATGCTTTTAGCTAGGGGAGCTGAAAGTGGTTTTGCTTTCCATGGATTATATTTTCCGTATTGGACATAAAACATAAAATCTATTGTCTTGTGCAGACGTGCTGAATAGCCTTTTGCTTTAACCTGAGAATAAAAATATTGGTTTTGTTTTATGTTTGTTTGTATTACAGACTGAAAGAAACACCTATATTTTTTAGGTTTATTTTTAAGGAGCTTCTCCTACAAATTTGAAAGTGCATCCTTACACATTGTTACATTTTGTGTTGTCCTCAAAGGGACAAATTAAAACAGTAACAGTAAATCACTTGAAGGGCAATATATTTTGAGGCTAACATTCCATGTTTGTATGATTAAAAACAAGAGGAATGAGAAGGGAAGATTAATTCCCAGTAATTTAAGCTCCAAGCAGCATTTTACCAGTGTATTCTTTTGTTCCAACCTGTTCAATAATTAAACATCAAACTAATCTGCAATATGGTCTTTTCTATAGTTTAAGAAGTCAGCAAAAATTCAGCAGACCAATTTTTCACTCTGACTGGAGACACGGCAGAAAACTTGACAAATCTGAAAATAATATAAATTCAGAAAAGATACTTAAATTAACATGCAACATCGTATTCAAAAGCATAAGAAATGAATTATAGAACACATAGCAAGGAAAACTTGTTGAGTTTTCGGCATGTACTTGCAAGTACTTGCAATTTTTTCTATGCAAAACTTAGCAAGTACTCACCAGATACTCATTTGTCAAGTTACTTGCCAACCCAAATTGGCTTGTGAGTACTTGCAAGTCTGCCAAGTTCTCTGCAGTTTTTAAACTATGGGACTCTTTCCAACCTGTTATCAACTATTTGTCAATGGTTGATCTATAAATTCCTGTACAGTTCATCAGCAAATACTTCCTTAGGGTTCATGCATGTTAATCTGCTGGAGAACAGATGCCCACCATCACATGTCCAAAAAGCACCATTGAGAGGTCAGAACCTCAACCCCTGCCTTCAGGCTCCCCTAGCTCTCTCTAATCTTGCCAGTGGTGCACTCACTAACAGTTTGAGCTTTTGGTTTAGTGGCAAGACTGGGATTTGTTAACATTCTGGTGAATCTGGTGGGGAGGGGTTCAACTCTCGCCCTTGGCAGTCTACTGATTTTGTGGTTGACCTTGTCCTGTTTGTTGAACATCTTGTCTCAGGGGGGGTAAACTGTTGAGTAGTCAGACCCTCAAACCTGCCTTCAGGCTTTCCCAGTTCTTCTAACCTTGGTTATGGCACAGTCACTAACACTTTGAGCTTTTTGGCATAGCAGCAAGACCGTTTTTTGCATACTTTTTGGAGATCACATTGGCATTAGGACATGTCTATTCTGCTATCCATCTCTATAAAACTTGCCTGTCTACTCATGTTCCATGGAGCTTACACTCGTGGCCTGTTGGCATGAATCTTCAATAACATTGCATGATGAATACAATTATTTCACCAGAACATGATGATCAAGCTAATACTTAAAGGACCCTTTTGTGGCAACTATTCCTACAAGGATGCACTGGTATTAGTTGAATAACTCAACTTTTTACGGATGCTCTTTTGAAATTCACAAGAAATTCAATGATAAAAGTACAGGAAAACTTATGTGTATTAATCAACCAATACCAAACAGAGATTTTTAAGTGTCATTTTGAAGGTTTTGAAACTAGAATGATTCAATGGTAGTATTTTGAGTCTCTGCTTCCTCAATAACAAGGGAGTATGTATTTTGGCAGTGATCTGAAAGATTGCATTGGTTTTCCTGTAATTTCTGAAAATTGTCTCAATATTTTTGCATTCAAACATTTACCTTATGTAGGTCTGAGTTCTGGTTTAAGCATCTTTATAAACTGTTTCAACTACTGGTAGAAATCCGTATTTTGTTAGTACTGCTTAAATAAATCTTTCATTTAGACTGTTGAGAAGAATACATTCTTACCAACTGTTTTTCAGATGGAAAACATATTTAACGTATAATGGTGGTGGGCTGTCAGCTGAGTAATTCCTGAGTCTGAGTTTTTAAAGTATGGTGGGAAAATTTTTGCTATTCTTATTTTATATGGCAGCTCAAAATTATTGACTGACACATATAGAAGAAAATGATGTCACATCAATATATGCTTCCTTCCTGATATAGAGACAATCACCCTTGGGACATTCTCTTGTCTTACCTCTCATTGGTTCCAGAAGCAGCACCCCTGTAGGATTTAATAGGCCCTGTGTTCACCGCCTCACCTCCTGGCCATAGTTTAGATTTAGTAGGCCGTTGCCGTGTTATGCAGATCTCCTACACCTATTTAGTATCTTTTTAACTTGAGGCTTTCCTTTCACTTGAGTGTTTCACTGTTTTGTATTACATAGCTTTGTGTAGAATGTTTTATTTAGTATACACTGCTCTTGCAATAATTTGTTTTTGCTTACTTGATCTAATTCTAGCTTTAATTTTATAATTTTTATGTTTGGGTTTAAAGTCCTTTTAGCATATCTGATTAGTAAATGTGACATTCTGTACTTTTCAGTTTCCTTAACCTGCTTGACCCATTTGAAGACATTAGTATAATTGATTTCTAATTAAGCTCCAATAACCAACAAGTTTCTATTGGTGGAAATTCAAGATTATCTCTGCTTCCATTTACGTATCAACAATTTGGAGCTAATTCCTTGTCATTGAAATTGCAGGCACAGGACTTTGATCCGGATTCTTTACGCAAGGTGCTGCCAAAGGCAGTATCTTCTTTACAATGGGCTATCTCAAAGGGGGGTACTGTTTATGTTCACTGCACAGCAGGTCTAGGAAGGGCACCGGCTGTCGCAATTGCTTATCTTTTCTGGCTCTGTGACATGGATGTAAGATTCTCAAAGATCATGTCTACTGTTGGCATATCATTCACAATTTTCCTCTGACCTCATTATGCTTTTTGGTTGATAATGTGTGCAGTTAAATACAGCATATAATATGGTGACATCAAAGAGGCCTTGTGGGCCAAAAAAGGATGCAATCAGAGGTGCCACATATGATCTGGCAAAAAATGATCCATGGAAAGAGCCTTTTGAGAGTCTTCCTGACCATGCTTTCACAGGCGTTTCAAATGGGGAGAGAAAGCTAATTCAAGATAGAGTCTGTGCCATTGGTCGTTGATATAGAATTTCAGAAGCCTGCGAACTTTGTTTCCAAATGAGAGATAAGTAGCTTAAGGTGAAAAGCATGTGTCCGTGATATTTTTACATTAACATTTTAAACAGTCTATTGTGTCAGCAATTTTTCTATGTTACGCAGATAGAGTCAGAGCAGGTTTACAGGTTAGGAGAAATGAAGGTTCGATGTGGATCTGTCAACCATATGAATATTGTTACATTCATCTCCAGATGATGCATATTCATTCTGTATGGGAAATATTTGGAAATGGTAAATACTCTTAAAATTATTTTAAGAAACAATTGGTGCGAAGGCTATTGCCACAGGAATTTGTTTGGAGCTATCAATGCAACCCATGGTGAGGCACCAATTGAATACTCTTAACTGCTATATCCATGCAGTGTGCAGGTGTAGGAGAAATGAAGATTAGATGTGGATATTCATATGGCAGTTAAGAGAAAATTTGGAAAATAGAACATTCATTTGTATACATTATGAATAAACTTCTGAATTAATTATTGTTACAAATAATTAACATTTAAGAACAGGTTAAAATTAAAATCATTTCTGCAAACATGTAAAAAGGATTGAAATGGTCGACGATTATTTTCTTAATATTTTAGAAGTTTCTTGATCAAGCTTTTTCATATAGACTACCATGACTTGCGTTTACATTTGCTTGATTCGTGCATTTATATTCCATACGACTCTCCTCAATTGCATAATAGGTAACTTCAACTATTCCATATGACTATTCTCAGTTGCATAATAGGTAACTTCAACGCTCCAATGCTTAGCAGTTTTAAAAATTGGTTTCATCTTTAAACAACACAATTTTTCATCAAAATTCCAGGAATCTCTTCACCAAATACAAGATATATGCTTAAACAGTGTTTCAATGTACCAAAGGGCTATACAAATAAACCTTCACTAGTAACAGAAAAGATCACAAAAAATTATCAGAACATGGTTGCAACCTCACAACTTATGATGCTTTAACTTCACCAAATAACCTCCATTGTCTGTAGCAAATTGTGATATCAACTCACAAAAGGAATTGAGCATACCAAAATCGCATAACTATTTTTCATTGAAGAGTGGTTATTTCTCAGTTGGTGTACTAATTCTTCCATTAAACTTGTTATTTCGAAGTTTAATATTTGTTGAATCCAAGTGATGACTTGCCTTAAGCAAATAATTCTCCTACATTTTATTGCATCTATTCTTTTAATTATTATTTATTCTTCAAAGCGTGGTTTTTTGTTTAGCTATTTCATAGCCACCCAAAGTAAATTGATTTGCTTCTTCAAATGTAAATTTATTTCTGAACATCATGCAATGACCTGAGGCCAATGTAGTTGTTTTGGGTGGCAATCAATATGTACTTAGAAATTGCCCAAGTTGTTAGAATAAGTTGTAATTTCTCCCATTGTTCGCATGAGGAGAAAAGTAAAAAATAACTGTAGTTTTGCATGAACAGTTTCTTCTGTAAATCAGGAAATAAACTAAAAATAAACTGAAAATAGTTAAGATATTTCTGCATGTGATTGTTGTTAGGAAATTCCTATTTTTAGCAGCCTATCGATCTGTTTAAGACCTCTATAAAAAGAGGCAGCTGTAACCTATTTTTATAATCAAAGAAATAAAAACAAAAGTTGTATTAATGCTGAAAGATTTCCACAATCCATAAAGATTATTGGTGAATGTTTCTGGATTAGATTGTGTCAAATTTTTTCCTTATGCTCTCTATTTTATCCTGATGATGGATCACGGAGTGTGATTTGAAACGTTGATGGAAAAAATTTGACACAATCGAATCCAGAAACATTCAGCAATAACAAAAGTCGTAGCTTTTGTAGTTGTTTTTTTCTGCTCTTTTTTGTCTCTGTACACCTTTAAAGTGGTATCAGAGCGATTAGACTATTGCGGGCTGGGCTTTTAATCTTCTGCACTTGACGGCTCTATTTCAGACTCACAGTTTACAACAGCTTCTCCTCACAAAAAAGTAATGCAATCTCTGCCTTTCAAACAGCAATAGCTTTAAAAAACTGCAATGAGAAAAGCTGACAGTTTCTAAGGCAGTGATCCCTTTGCCACGATCTCTGTTGTTTAAATCTGATTATAAACTAGCAACATACCTCTGGAAACCATATCTGGTTATTGTTAAGGATAGCCTCACCATATAAACAATTTCGTCCAACTACTTAGCATGCTTTGCTTTACAAAATGCATGTGCTGCAAAATTTAGCTGATTAAATTTAGATGTTTGAAAATAATGGATGAAAATGGAAAGACCTTAGTCACAATGTTAGCGAAGTGTCACTGACATGATCAATCTGATCTGTTTTTATTTATATTTCTCGAATCTCTATCCAATCTAATAAGGCTATTCAATGCAGTTAGAATGATATGGTGACACAAGGTAATCATTTCTACCTGTTTCTTAGATAGCATTTCTATTCAAAACATAAAGGATAGAAATATTTGTTGAAGCATATGCAAGCGCATTGGTAGACATGCATGCAAGATGTGGAAGCATAGACAAGGCAAATGCCATGATTGAAGGATATGAGCAAAATGCATTGCAAGGGTTGTTACTCACTTTCTCCAAGGTGCAGATCCTCTCCAAGATAATGCATTGTGGAGTTGGGGATTCAAGGCCATCTAGGATGTTTTCTCAATTGCGTTTCCCAGTTAACCTTCGTCTTTATCGCCAAGGGACAAGATTATGATGGCAAGGAAGGAGGTAAAGACAGCTCTAAATGCAGAAGTGACGAGAATGGAGGTGATGTTGATCACCAACACAATGGCAACTAAAACATGCATGTTGCTGTTCAAATGTTGAATGTTGTGAATGTTCTTTTAAAGAACACCCTTCAACTCTTTCACTTCCTGCTGTTACATTTTCATGCCATTATCGTCCATCACTTCGAACAACTTACCATTAGTTCTAACGCCTCACCTTCTTGGTCAACCATCAGCAAGGACGTCAAATTAAATCATGCACAATTTTTATGTACATAGGTTTTTGTTGCCACTGTAGATGCCTCTCAGCGTACTAATAAAAGTGACAATTTTAGATGTAAAGAAATTATTTGATTGAAGAAAATTTTGTATGTATTAATGAAGATAGTAGCTTGAAACTTTATAGTCTGTACAATCTCTCCACTATAAAAAAAACATGAGAGTTTTGAAAGAAATAATAAATTGAAAGGAAAAGAAAGTACTAATTCAAAGAGTATTTGTTTGAAGGAAAAGATTACCATCAAGATAAAACTCAAGAGCAAACACAACATCTAAAAGGAGACACAAGAATTTGTAAGGGGAAAAAGCAGAGAAAAAACTTCAAGTACTATGAAAATGGCATAAAGCCTAAGAATATTACAATGAGAGAGACAAAGCTTAAGCATAAAAAGCTTCTTGTGAAGGAGAGAAACACCTCAATAAACATAGGTGAGAAAGGAGTTGCATAAGTAACTCCCATGTCTATGCATGCCACCTTTCATCCTATGTGTGTGCAAGGTGTCAAGATCCTCATAAGGAGAAGGCTACTGTTAGAGTTATCATACATTAGCTAATAATTAATTAATCTTTAATTGATTATTAGTCTCATTTATTTTCACACACTTTAGCTAAACTTAGGAATGTTTTATTAGTTGAGTTAATATTGTATCATTATGTCACATCTCATGTGATGTTGACACTTGTCATGATTTGATCCTTTTCTCATTTAGGGCTTTGTTTTTATAAGCATTAAACCTTTTTTGTAATTACACTTGGATATTATTCACGGGAAATATCGCGACTTTCATATCTTCTTGAAAGCTTCTTCTATAACTTTTCACAATTCTAATTACACCTAAACTTTAATATTCCTTTAAAAAGGAATTATAAAAATGAGTCATCCTCATATGAGGATATTCAAATGAGACAAAAAACTTGTAACAATTCTTTTGGATTATTCCTACAAGTATTAAATAGTACAAATAATAAATAATCTTCACCTAAGTAAAGATTAATTTCTAACAAGTTTCAAGATGACAAGATAATCAAATATCACCATTTAAAAAATCAATGAAAAATTTCTATTAATTTTTTTTTATATATTTAATTTTATACATTTATATTTACCTCACATTAATGGGTATTTATAGTTCTTATTCTGATGATAAGAGGTGCACACAATGTATACAAGGAAATTGATTTAGATTCCTATATATATATATATATATATATAGTTTTTATATCTAATTTTATAGTTATAGACAATTTTATCATAATTTCAATCAACTTCACATTCATTTTCACATTCATTTTCAACCAATAAATCTACACTATATCTATCACATCTTTTTGTAGAAAACTTAAATGATTATGTAGACAATGGTATTGTTATGGGAGTGTATTGTATTTGGATAATTATATTGTGTGCATGATCTTAAAATAATTGCATTTCAATTGGTTGTGTACATAATTGCAATTAGTTAGCCTACAATTGTAATTATGATTAAATTTGAATGTAATCAACATACATTTATTACTAGTTTTGTCACAATTGTGTGTAAATATGATTGATTGTACCATGAAATTGTTTTGCTTGCAATTGCAAGTACAATTTCATTAAAATGCAATCAACATACATGCATTTGCAGCTAGATTTGTCACAATTAAATTTAATTGGTTGTACAACATTTTATAGTACACACAATTTCACTTTAATTTGTTGCAATTGCATAGGTAATTTATTCATGATTTAATCACTTTTACATTAACTTGTCTGCATAAAATTGTAGTTTTATGTGTAATTCTAAGAAAACAATGATGAGGCATATAATACCAAATTTGAAGCCCTTGGCATATCGCCTAAGCTATACATTAAGTAATCATCCAAGCTAGAGTTTGGGCATTGGACAAGAAAAATGAAGTGAAAATTATGTGATATTAGGGTGGCATCACAGTAATACCATATATCATTTAAGTTAAAAAGACAATTTTTTTATGTGTTTAATAAAATATTTTCTTTATATTATTATATTTTTTTTTATGAAAAGTATTGAATTAGTTTTAATTGTAAATTATAGAAAATAAAATATAATTTTTTATTTTTTTAAAAATATTTTAGTTGATGTGAATGTGGGATTATTTTTTATCCTTCTTTGATATGTTTGAATCAAGAAAATAAATTAATACTCACCTGTGTAGTAAATTAGATGAGATTTTTTTTATTTTTTATTTTTTATTTTTTTTAGACACGCCCTCCGGTACCACGGGACGGGGGAGACTAGAACTCGTGACCAGCCGAGCCGCAACGGAATTACTTAGCCAACCGAGCTAGGGCCCCCGCCCATTAGATGAGATTAGAAATGTAATTGTTTATCCATTTTAAATAACCTTTAACATTGAATTTTTTTTCTTTAGTATTATCATGTTGCAATCTTTTTCAATATATTTATATATGATAACAAGCTATTTTTTTTTTTTCATAATTTTCAAATAAAACATTAATTTGATGTATTCAATTCTTTTGGTGGATCACCCATAAGGACATTTCTTTCTCATTTATCTTATATATTTGCCCTCCAAAATATACATATCACATCCCTCTTTTTAAATCAAACATATATCTCTTATATAATGTATAAATGCCTTGGTCATTAAGCTCAGTTAAGATGATATATTTTTTTCAAGCCTTACATAAATGACATAAACAATTATTCTTTATACCCTCATAAAAATCAAAGATATTAAAGAATTTTTTTTTATATATTTTAATTCACCCACTTTCTATCCCTTATACCTAATTTCTATGTCCTCCCACTTACTTATTCCTAATATTTTATAAAAAAACTAATGAAATTACCATCTTGCCACTTATCCATAGTTAATCTCTTTTTTTCAATATTAAATATTCCATTTTTATTTTTTCACTAATAAATACTCCATTTCAAATTCATATTTTGATTTTATAATATTGTCTCTCCATTGATGTCCTTGAGAATACAACTGCACCCCTTTAATGAAATAAGACATAGATTTACATTAAGAACACAATTTTATAAGTTTCATCCTTGGAGTGCAAGTAATATAGATTGAGTTGGGATTCTTTAGATATGTATAGGCCTCTTGACAACACCATATTCTTATAATCATTTAGTGATCTTTGGGTTTGCTAGTTTCATAAATATACAAATAAATAAAATATTAATCATAACATTTTAAAATTTGATAATTATAACTGTATAATATTATTATAACATATAATATGATCTTATTATTATAGCACAATTTCATTTCAAAGATTAATCAACATTTTTTTTCTTCTATAACTTGACAATGATATCTAATACTATTGTTACCTAATTACACAATTTACTTCTTTCAAATTAATCATACATACAATGATATCAATGCATGCTTTTTTTTAATTTCATTTATACGTTACTCCCCCTCTCTATACATGTGGGGTTAAACTTTCTTATGGGTTGAAGTTATCTAAAATTAAAATACTTTTTAAGATCATATTGTAATCTATAATCTTGCCATTCATAATGAATAGATCTATAATTTGCAATTTATAATTTATAAATTTGTCAATTTCTCTCTTTAATCCTTGTTTATAATAAGGATGTTTATGTTTTCATGTTTTCATCAGTTCATAATGATTAGATCTATAATTAGTAATTTATAATTTATAAATTTGACAATTTTTCTCATATAATATATTAATCTTTGTTTATAATAAGGATGTTTATGTTTTCATGTTTTCATTGGTTCATATTGGTTTCTAAAAATTGTGTAGAAAGATGTTTTTAATTTTCTTAAATTGATGTATTATTCTAGATTTCTTTTCCAATAAATAAATGTTTTCTAATTTTTTGATTGATTTGCTCAAAATTTTCTTAGTTGAATTTATAAATTTACATTTATAAAATTAAAAGGTTCATTTTTTTTTTCTAATAATAAATCATGCCCTTGTAAAAAATGAAACCATCTTATAATGTTTTTACTTTTTATTAAAAATTATGTGTAGATAAATATTAAAAAAAGTGCCTTAAATATTAAAATAAATTGCCTTGCTTTAGCCTTAAAAACTACTCTAACATTGTTTACACTAAAATAGTTTTCTATTACTTAATCTTTATTAAATTGTAGGTGATTGGCATCCGCTTTGCTTGAACATTGCACTTTTCAATGATCAAATAATCCATAACAATTTTACATCTCATCCCTAACAAAAAGTGATAAATGATTATCTTACATTTTATTAACCAAAATTTATCTTTGACAATTGATTTGAATGTTGTTTAAGAATAACCACATCAAAAGTTCCATATAACATACACTAATATCTCTTTTGATCTACAAATACTAAAAGACATATTTCAAATAATAGTAGTTCTCCATACATACTCCATTGAACACATGTAGTAAAATATATCAAGCATTCCTCTAACGTGAAGAATCAACTATGGGGCAAGGTATTGCACTCTAGATTTTCTCTAGGTGAGGCTCATCTAATACATATTAAGGCTTCGTTAAATACTAGACAACAAGGTGCCACATATATAGCTTGATATGCCTTTGTTCATTCTTAGGAATAAGGCAATCTACAACAATGGATGTGTTCCTCACTTTCTCATATTATCTAAGGGTTTTCTTTACTTTCTAATCAAAACAAACATGGTTTATTTTGCTTACAACTAGATACTATAATTTCTATATTGCTTAGGGTATTATAATGATACAAGAGTATAAATATAATAAGGAAATATTTGTTCTCAAACCTTGAATATTTTTATAACGAAAGCTTTTGTTAAATGTACATCTAACACTATTTCTTTGTAGTTATGCTTCCTTCTAATTGAGACTTTAAATCAAATAGTAGGTTGAATTTTATATTGAATATAAAGTTATTATTATTTTTATTTATACTTTCCCATAGATTAATTTGTTTCGTGTTCTCTCAAGTGTATATTAATAATTTTAAATTTATTTTGAATATTTTTCATCATAATTGTTTACTAGTTAGCTATTCTTGACTTTGTTGAAATGTTTTTGATAAAGTAAGCGGCATTTTCAGGGTGTTGTACCCTTCACAGAGAGCCACAAGGGCCAATAGAGTCCATGATAAAAAAGGAACAAAACAAAACACCAAACCAAAAACAGACACAGACTAACAGCACTCGAACCAACAACAAACCAACAATAGACTAGCTAGTACTCTCCCAGTTCTTGGACTTTGTTGAAATGTTCTTGTAGAAGTAAATATAGGATTTGTAGGAACCAAAGTATATGTTAGTCATATAATAATTCTAATACAAGTTATTTAGACATATGTTGTCATCAATAAGAAATGAATGACAATTACCCTTATCAAATCATCTAATTTTCCATAATATTTTTGTCATACTTCAATATCACTTCCTTACATTTGTGTGGTTATATTTTGTGACTTCAATTCCTTATTCAATCTTGGGTAAAATTGGATCCTCTCCATTCTTTGGGCCCCTCAAAAGCTTAAAAAAGGGTTCTAAGCTTGGTCTTGACTTTATTTTATGTGGTAAAGAGATTGGGTAGAAAACCTAGAATGATTAGTGTCTATTCTAAATAAATAGGCAACATTCAATTGATGAAAACCTTAAGGTATATCCACAATACATTTATTCCATTATAAGAATATGAATCAAATATTTAAATAAATAGAAAAAATACATTTGGTAATTCCCTTAAAAAGATCTAGAAAAAGAAAAAAAGTATAACTTTAAAGCCTTCAAAAAGCACACACAAACTAAGAAAACCCATAATATGGATTTCAAAACATTTCATTCCTTTAACATTTTTCTTGGAGCAAAGGAATCTTGGGAATTGCTTATGACAACTCTTCTATTATAAATGTCTTTGTGGTAATGGTAATTATTGTAACGATTTTTCTAGAGGATGGTATAGACACATAAAATTGTCTGTTAAATTTATCCTCATTTAACTTTAATTTTCTTCAGGCATTGGCTATATCCTTAATATGTCCTATCATTT
>VDFB02011918.1:0-28126 GCA_007258455.2 Sequoia sempervirens
CATTGTTAGGACACATGCGCTATGTTTTTGTCCTAAACTAACTAAAAATCTCAAAAAATGCATGAAAAGCAAGGTTTTCAGACTTACCTGGTCGACCTCGCCACCCTCGACAACTATTTGACACAACTAGTCAATCGTCGGCTCCTCGTAGTCTCATCTGTGTGGAATTTTTATGACTTTTCTCTCACAAAAGTCAACAAAACTCTTAGGGTGAATAGTCAAAATGACCCTTCTAGGGGCCCACTTGGGTATATATAGGCCCCTTGGGGAAAAATTTTCCCAACAATTGTGGTCCCACCATTTTTCCTATTTTTCCCCCACATGGCTGGGGGAAAAACCAGGAGGGGGAATATACTCACCTCTTTATCATATTTTTCTTCCAAACCATCAATTTTTTCTTGAACATTCTTCTCACCTTGGTAGCTTCTTTTGATTTTTGAGATGATGTAAAATTTGAGAACTTTGCAGAACCAAAAAAATCATAAGCTTCCACGTGTCATTCCCAAAATTTTTGCAATGAAATACAGCTAAGGGAAAAACACAAATTTCAAATTTTGACTACAACACATGACTAACTCACACAATTTTGTTTCCAAAGCACACAATTCTTAAAAAACATAACAAAATTTGGCCAAATATAGATTATAATATTCAATGAAGTAACTAAATTGCTTAGGAAACTCTAATAGAGATTCAAGAGAAGACAAGGGGTTCACATCATCAAGGTAGGTTTGATTAGCCCTACAAATCATCATTCATCACAACTTAATTCAAAATACACCATCAAGTCACAAGCTATGCCAATACAATATATCAATATTAACTCAAGTAATGAAAAAAGAGAAAACCCTAGGTGCTAGACCTAATTCACCAGGGGCTCATCTTTGACAGCCTTGCCTATGTATATATTTCACAGAGGAACCATGGTTCAAAAACCTGAATTCTCCCAACTCATATTTGATTTCCCAACAATCACACATAGTACCAGGGTATACATCATGACTTACCCACAATGGTAGTAAGTATAAAAAGAGATCTACGGAAATAAAACTACAAGGGATCCTTTTTACAATAAGGAGTAATGATTAACAAATTCGATTACAACGCCCCTTAAGGGAAACTTGCTAAAATAGATAATCAAGAATGATCTAGGATGAAGGTGAACATATCATAATATGGATAGATTACTATAATTGCAATTGTGATTTCAATCCCACAATACCAAGGACACCATATAACATGGATAAGATTATGGGGTGAAGGGATAATAAGAAAATCCATATATTTAATCTTCAAGGAAATTCAACCATCAAACACTTGGTTGATTACTACAAGCGGTATAATCCATAGGATAAAAAAGACTCTTCCTCAATCATAGTTAACCAAAAATACTAAAATACACTAAACTCAATTCTCTACTCAAATTCATTGTATGCCTCTATTCCATTAATTAAAAACTATAAGTGTCGGTACACAACCCTTTCTAGGGTCCTCTTACCCTAGACAATTTCACCGTTGGTTACCACCCACTTAGGTGAAGCTGGGGATTGGAAAACTCGATATGGATAATGCATAGTTTTAAAAGATAGTTTATCCCCAAACAATGCACTACACGTTTACATGACAGTTTAATGTCAGGACTTAATATTTGTTTCACTTCAAGACAACAATCCAAGTGAAGTGAGATGTTCAATGACCATCTCTAACCACAACAATGATATAACTCAAAGAATCAAGTTTTCTCTCCACCATACCATATTGGAATCATGAAGCTTCATGAGCTCTAGCAAAACCCCAGAGCATGAAATATTCTAACTCCATGATGATGAAATGGGGCTTCTATTTCGATAATATAAAATGATATCTCAAGACAAGATTTATCTAAGCAACTGTCAAACAGTGTCATGGGTGTGATACTCAAATTTGGCTAAACAAAGCATTCTAACACCCTTTATTCTTACCAGTTATCATGTATCAAAAATATATATATAGATAATTTTATTGATGTTTGAATACTAAGAAGGACGTAGAAATTTGAGTTCTATCTTTTTAGGGTTATTATTTAAATCACCATATGATGGCTTAGGAGCAAGGGTTTCACTTGAGATCAATAAAATGGTCGATGGAAGCCAAAATTAAAAAAATAGTCCTTGAACACTTATGGATATGATCTAGGTATATAACTAGAGGCTCCCAAATGTTACCCCTACTAGATTCAAAGCACGTAATACACAACCAAGATTCTCAATACTCACAAAATGGTCCGATATGCAAATGTATCTATACGCACGGAAATGCCAGGTGGGTATGTTTTAAATCTACTAAAGATGGATCCATATACCTATTGAAATATTCTCCATGGCCTGAGATGGGGTCTTGAGCCATTTCTTCTGCTCCTTGAATCCTTTGTCCTCCATTCCTTAGCCGATAAAGAACTTCAATCATCCCATGAATCTCCAATGGCAGTATATTTTTTTCTTGCCTTTTTCCCCACCACTTTCTTTTTTTTTTTTTTTGAAAATAACTCCCTCCCCTTTTCTTCATCGGCACGATTCTCCCCTCAATCCATGCACTTCTAACCAAATCTATTCCACCTACAATTTTCTAGTGTCCCCAAATCTAGGGTTTTGTTTTGCATTAAATTATCCCTTTTTTGTTTGATCTCCTCCAACTTACATGGTTGACCCTTGCATTAATGGTGGTGTTTTCTTCCTTCATTCCTATGGAAGAATGTCACCCCCAACTGACGTATTGTTTTTCGTGCCTTAGCTCTATTCACCAAGCCACTGACACAATCTATCCTTTGAATGTAGGTCATCAATCTTGAAATTCATGCCATGATCTAATGCATCCCAATTACATGTCTATCTTTAAAGCACCACCATATGATTTGATCTACTTTAATTTTTGTTTTAGATCTTACATAATCATTGACATCATCTTGTCAAAATGATTCACAACAACAATGTGAATCATCTCAACCAATCACTTTTAACCATGTGCCACCTTCCTACAACCGCACAGTCAACACAAGCATCTTGTGGTTCAATAATCCTTCAATTTTGATGAATTTTCATTGCCTTTCCTTCGGAGGTTGAAATTCGCTCATCCCTCTTATCTCTTTCTTCTACTACATTGAAGACCTTAACGAGTATGCCTAAACATCAAAGTTTGATACTCTTTATACCTATCATCGAGGGCACATTCCATCTCCCTATGAGCCCACACTAGGTCCCATAATCCTTCTGTGGAATGGTGAGAATGTGCCACTTGTCCCACAGTTCTGAGTTTCAACTAACAACCTTGCCCTTTTCCACCTTCATACCATTCACAAATCTTCAAACCAGCCACCAAAAATCTAATCTTCAAAACACCTTTGAGGTGTGTGAAGATAGGGTTTGGGTTTCCTTCATACCCTTTCCCTCTCTTTTCATTTATTTAAGGCGTAAGCATAAGCTCTAACCCATGAAGACTAAAACCATTTCAATGGTCAGAGTTTGGGTATTTTCCTTAGCTCATGCTTGAAGTCTATTAAAGAACTTTAGAGGCAATCCCAAAGCTTCTCACCCTATTGGGGGTTTGGTCATCGACCTTACCCCTTACCTTCTACCTTCCTTTACTTCATCATAAAACTTCCCACCAACCTCTAAAACACCGAAGCCAATTCGAGTGTCAGGGTTCACCCCTAACCCTTACCACTTACCATACTTTTGATAAGGCATAAGCCTTTTTACCAAACTGTGATGCTCGAACATTTTGCTTGCAAGCCTTAACCATTTTGGGTGTCAACCTTCAAGCATCCTTCATACCAATTTCTCGCCTTGCCAAACCGTTAAGGTATAAACCTCAATACTGACCCACGATGT
This sequence comes from Sequoia sempervirens, assembly GCA_007258455.2. Classification (NCBI taxonomy): domain Eukaryota; kingdom Viridiplantae; phylum Streptophyta; class Pinopsida; order Cupressales; family Cupressaceae; genus Sequoia; species Sequoia sempervirens. Next base: position 3,867 of record VDFB02011918.1, read on the forward strand.
CAAAAAAATTTGGGGGACAGGGCTCCTCCCTACCACTTTCCTCACTAAACATTTTGAGAAGTCATAAGACTTATTTCTGACCTCTGATCCTAACACTTTTGCGAGTGTCAACCTTCACTAATATGTTTTACCTCTTACCTAACCTTAATTCAAGGTGTAAGCCTTAACATCGAAGCCCAATTCCTGACGCCTTCAACATACATACAAGTAAACTACTTTTGTACTCCTTGATGTTAACTATGCTAGCCAAGGGCCTTCTTTAACATCTCTAACATATAACCCCATTCCCAATAGGATTTCCCAAGATTTAGTTTCTATATATTCCATAAGTATGCTTAATTATACACAAAAATTTTAAATGTAAGTGAGATCTTCTATCCACAACACATCATCATGACGTATAAACATGCTAAGGAAAATAGATTATAAGTATGAATTTCAGAATGATAAATAATGTTGGCCCACCTATCAATCTCCTTTTCAAAACCCTTTTGGACCTTGCTCCCACTTGCTTGATACTCACCTTCACATTAAGATGTAAGCCTTAGGGTCGATCTTTGATGCCCGATTGGAAACTTAACCTCATTGTCCCTAGCCATTTTGGAATTAACTCAAACCTTCTTCATACATTGAGGTATTCAGTATAAGGTATGATTGAAGCCCAAAATATGATACCATTCAATAGAGAATAAACCTCAAGCTTGAAGTCCAAAGCTTAGTCAGACTTAGCTGAAAAATGACTAACTCTTTCCTCTTTAGCAAATGATACAAGTAAGCTCGAGGTCTGAAGTTCAAACTTTTGGAACACTCCAAGGCTTGCTTTAATGACACCCCAAGGCCAATGAATCCTTTTTCCTAACAATCCTATGAATTCCCTTTGGCCTCAAACATCAGTTCTTCATCTGATATCACTTAGATCTCCTACCGACCTCAATGAGGTGCCCTTTTTTACCATAATCAACTCATTTCTAGCACCCTCTCCTCTATACTCATAAGATTCCCTTGTGACAATAATGACAATCATATTATCAAAAAATTAATCTAACTATAGTTGGATTAAGTTATCCTTATCATATTAACTCTTTATTAGCATCTCCCAATTATTAGTATGGTATGATGTTCTAAACTAAGAGGAGATCATAATTCCATGACGAGGCATAACCCAAAAGCAAAGAAGACTCTAAGGCTCTTCATCTATCCTTCTTTACTTATTATCTTAATCTCCCTTAGTTAAGCAATACCATAGGAATCAAATCTGCATCTGCTATATCTATTAAAACCTCTAAGGCTCCTTTAGTGACTCTAGTCATAATAATTGATATGAGGAACCTCAAGTGAATACTATGGGAGACATTCTAAATCAACACAAGTCAAATGATAAGAAAGGAGCTTTATTACCAGTGAAACTTAGCAACACAGTAGCATGATAAGCATGCAAAATCTTGATCCCATGGGGGAATTGGTGCCAATTTGATGTGAAAATTGGCCCTTTCCTAACTCCTATGATGCAATGTTGGTGAGTGATACTTTGATGTTGATTCAATTGAGCTCCATGATGAAAAATCTGCATAACCTACCTATAAACTTGATAAAATGGATGAATATGAATGTGCTTGAATCTGAAATTTAGTATAGTAAGTTTACTCAAATTGTGGATGATCAAAATGAGGAGAGAAGCCTCTTATTTATAGAAAGACAAGATGGAGGAATGATCAAAATGAAGCAATGTGGGATCATTCAATACCCAATGAGGAGGTGCCACTTGTCAAGATGTGAATGGGAAAAAGATGTACATATTTTTATGAATGTGCCCATAAATGCAATTAGGTGGAATTTGAAAATAGTGAAATGACATGTAAGAGGGAAAAAAGAATGACACGCCACTTGGCTCAATGCACTAGGACATGAAAGAAGGAATAAATGTCTTGTTGGAAGGACAAATCTACTTGGATGGATTTCAAATTTGGAAGAATATTCTCTAAAATATGCCAAGTTGAGAGAAAATAGAGATTTAATAAATGAATTAAATGTATTTTCATGTGCAAGTGGTAAAAGCTAGAGGATGGGACATGGATTAAGATTAAATTAATCAAGGGTTAATTAATTTAATGAGGGATTAGATGATGTGACTAATTGATTTAGATTTATGGGTTGATTTAAATCAAAATGAGAAGAATATGATTTAGAGACTAATTAAATAAATATTTTGATTTATTTAATTAAAGGGGATGAATGTTAGATTAAATCAAATAATGTTTAATTTATTTAATTTACTAGGGTGACTTTAGAGATTTAATCAAATAAAATGAATTATTTAATTAAATAGAGACATAGGGTTAATTAGATCAGATTGATTGATTTAATTAACAAGAGAGAATGACTTAATCAAATAAATGATTATTTATTTAATTAAGGGATGAAGAGTGATGATAAGTTGAGAAGGTGATTCAAGATGAAGCGGTGTTAGTAATTGGGATCAAGTATGCAATTCCAATCAATACATTTTACATGTCTACAGTACTCATACCATATCTCAATCATGGCACTCATACCATGTCTCAAGGAATATTAACTTGCATCATTTGTTACTTTCACACATAGTTCATAGGTATGCCACATCACATTTACTTACAATTTCACATGCACATAAAATAATAGCAAGGATGCTCTTCCCAATTAGGTATGATTTTCCTCATACAAAGGATGCTCTTCCTAATGGGTGTGCTTGTCCTCATACAATCACATAATTTACAACAAAGGCTCACACAATTGGGTTTACAAGGATGGATATTCTTGGATACCATAGCCATTAGGAAAGATGGTCTTGAGGTCCTTCTCTAAGGACTCCTCCATATAGATAAGAAAAATCATATAATGAGGGGAAGAATGGATCAATGACCATCCATACCAGTCCCATTGCAACCCCTTTCAAAATAATGGAAGAATGGATCAATGATCGTCCATACCGGTCCCATTGCAACCCCAACGCATCTACTTCCCTATACAACCTACCAGGGAACCCCCATGGATATGGAAGTTTATAGATTTCACATTACATTACACATGCCAGCAACTGGAAAACAAGGAGAAAGCCTCAAACTGAATATCATAAGATCATAAACCCAAGTTTTCAATAAAGCTCCCAAAGAGGAAACTATAAATTCAAGAGAAAAATAAAATAAAGATCAATTGTAGCTACATTGCAACATTCCAATCATAATTCAAACATGAAATTAAAAAATTCCTTGAGGAAAATCAGACTATAACAACCTTTAAATGGCTAAACAACCTAATTAAATAAATGTAAAAATTCCACATTGCTGGCACAGAATAAAATAAAACATCAATAAAAAATTACAAATAATTCATATTTCCACAATAAAATTTGCACATCACGAGCACCATGTGACTTGATAAGCTACCTAAGGGGAGGAGGGGAATGGTGGTTCTCTAACGACATAAGTATAATAGCATGCAATAACTGGTGGTCCCTAACCACATAAATATGAATAACTGGTGGTCCTTGACCACATAAGTATGCCTCACTGGTGGTCCCTGACCACATGAATATGAATCATTGGTGGTCCTCGACCACATAAATATGAATCATTGGTGGTCCCTAACCACATAAATATGAAATAATGGTGGTCCCTAACCACATAAATATGAATCACTGATGGTCCCTGACCACATAAATATGAATCACTAGTGGTCCATGTAATTCCATCCTTTACCCATGAGTTATAAACATCAAGGAATAGGTTTTCACTATGGACCAACAAGTATGGCTCTCATATGTGGGGGAGTAGGTCATGGTCGGTGTCCATGGGAGGATTACAATGACTTGACATAGATCCTTTATCAAGATTAGGGACAACGCCGTGAGCTCGTAATCTCCCAATGGGTGAACATGTGCCTCTCAACCCCTGGTTTACACTAGTTGGCATCTCACTGCCATAAGGGGGAACCAAACACTAGGGGTACACATTTAACATACAAATACGACTAACACAAAGGAATACATTGCATTACATTTAATAGATACACATCCACACATTTCATGCTTACTCCACTTCACAACAAATCAACTACACAAGATAATCACGAAGGGTACACATAGGGGATTGTACTAGATGTCCACCACCCTTATCCCAATTTAGATACCCTATATCTCGTACTTGGGCACAAAACATATACTTGTTTCCACATGAAAAATCACATAAACGTCAAGAACTCTATCACTTCATTCCATATGAGTCAATGGTACACAACATACACTTACTTTTACAACTGGGTATATCCACGACTATTGCCACCATACACAATGTAAGCACTATTATGGGGTATTCACATACACTGAGAATACAAGATGGGTAAAAGCAAGAAGTTGGGTACACGAAGAGGGGAAATTTTGGGAAAAACAAAAAGTTTCGTAGGAAACGCATACGCATTTTCAAAAAAATGAGTACATGTTATGGATTGGGTGCTCGAGCCTAGATCTAAATGCGTACGCATTCAGATTTGGGTAAGTGAACAGAAAACGCATACGTGTACGCGTTTTGAGAAAGCATTTATTTTTTTAAATAAGCGATTGTATTTCATTTTTCACCATCTAATCCACGTCAAAGAAGAACAAAGTAGATCGCGTACGCGTTTCAAAGGCCTTTATTGAACAAAAATTTGACTGCCACCTCCTCCCATCAACACAACCGACCTCATCGACCTCCACGTTGGTTGAATTCTTCATTTTTTTTCTTTATATCTTTTTTTTTTTTTGTAATTAATATTCAGTTTTTGTTTGTTTAGTGTGTTTTAGTTCAATGTTTTATAGTTTTTAATTGCATTTAAAAAACCAAAAATGTCAACGAAACAAAGAAATTTAAATTGTAAATTGAAAACCATAAAAAATAAACCTCAATTGGACACATTTAACTTAGAAATTTCAAAACCCTAGAAACCCTAGGTTACAAAATTTACATAGGTCCCTAAAAACTAAATTTACACAGGTTAATCCTTGGACCTAAACCCTAAAACGTAAACCTAAAACCCTATTTACCCTAATTTATGTAAGCGTAAAGCAGGGCTATTTACCTAAAGTATAAACCTAAAGAGCTCACAATTAGAACCTCGAGGTTTTGGTGCTTTTATATTTGACATAACCTTCTTTGTATGATTTTTACTCACTCATGGTTCTTAGTTTATTTAGGGTGGAAGTGATGAAAAGTTCAATATTAGGGGCATGTGATATAATAGAAGAGGTAAAATAAGGATGTGTAGTAAGATTTGATGACATAACATGTAGGGAGGGATCACAAATTATAGTCCATAGGTTAGGTACACTTTGGTATGTTGTTGGTGATCCACACAACTACCAATGAAATTCATAATTGACTAATAAAGGAGGTACAAACAATCGATGCATAGATCTATATATTAACCAAAAAATTGATTTAATTATAATATGTTCACATAATATAAATTTGATAGCTAATTTTATCTCAGAAAACTTCATGATTGTATAATTTAACTTGAGAAAGTGTACCAGTGAAGTAAAATAATGTGCCTCATGTGAAACTATGTGCTTGATTTAATAAGTTCATATATCATGATGCTAGTTGATATGAGCATGTAATCACTCTATATCAATTTTGTTAGCTTATATAGTGTATGATGTATTCTCTTAAAAAACATAGAAATTGAAGTCATACTTGTTAAATCTGGAGACTATACCTTGGATAGAGCTAGACACATAAAATGTTATTAAATCAAATAAATATTAAAATGTGAAGCATGAATGATTTCTGCCCATTTCTCTTATTTGGATGAGATCCTTTGTGAATTATGTAAGGATGCATTATGATAATATTTAAGCCTTAATTTATAGAATGTTATTCATAAGATCTATAGGTTGTGTGTAATCTAGTTGTCCTATTTTAACTCTCATGTGTAGTGTCATTTGTTCACCTAGATTTAAGGAAAACTAAATGTTGTGCTTTCTCTAAACTTGTGTGTCAAAGCTAACTTGTAGCATGAACATTTCAATTTGGAAAATTCAAATTACTTTTTTGATAAACTCAATAGATGATTCATAAATGCAAGTCAATTCACCTGTATAGGGTTTGTTTCCACCAATTCATTTTATTTATTGAATTGATCAGTTGGTTTACTCCTTAGTGGTTGGTTTGCTTTTTGAGAAAACCCGTGCATTCTAGGAATTTATATAAATATTCAAAGGGAAGGTCTATGCCATAGAAAGGTTTCAAAATATATGATTAGAAAAAAATTGGTCTAGAGTACTTTAAGATCTCTCTTCCATACACTTCCAAATCATCCAAGAGTCTTAGGGGTCGAATAGGTTTCCAAAAGTAAAATGTAACCAACAGCTTTGCTTATAGGTGAAGTCAGACCTGGTATTTGATTATGTTAGGAAGCTATTCTTAGAGAATGTCACATATTTTATTCAAAGCACTAAGTTTAGGTGAGTAGGGTTTCTCATTTGTAGGCTGTCATGTGTATTTCTATATGTTTCATGTCATCAGTCTCGTCCTAAACCCTAAACCCTAATTTAGCATTCATTTTGTTGTAGGACCTTAAAATGAAATTTGGTTTCCTTAGGCAACTCCACCAAATTTTATTCCCTTAAGCCATGGAACATTTTGTCCTAGTCCACCTTACTAGACATAGATCCCCTCAAGCCATCTTATCACCCTAAATCATAAATCAATGTCTTAAGGGGTCGTAATATGACATTTCTTAAGGGGAGAAAAGAAGTTCTCAAAATTTGGTGAATAGAGCTCAAAGCTCATCTTTTGTTTATTTTGTACACATTGCAATTAGGTCCGCTAGCATATATCTATGTGTCCTTTGGATACATTCTATTAATTTTTCATTCTTATCTTTAGTATTCTTTGAAAACAATGAATGAGATTATAAATTTTAATGTTAGTGTTAAACTTATAATTTCTTCTTAACTACTTTGTCCCACTATAGAGATCTTGTGTCTCTTATCATGAAATTTGAAAATTTAGATAAATCAATTTATGTCCTCGGATTTAATTAAATTATGTCATACTTGATTAATATATCTATTCATTTTGTTGTAGGACCTTAAAATGAAATTTGGTTGCCTTAGGCAACTCCACCAAATTTTATTCCCTTAAGCCATGGACCATTTTTCCTAGGACCTTACTACACATAGATCCCCTTAAAAGCCATCTGTAGACGCCTAAAAAATGGCCTAAGGCTGCCAAGCTTCATTTTACCACTTTTCGTCCTATGGTTAAGACATTTTAATTGTGTCCTTGAGTCCACGATGGAGCTGTGGGTTAAGTATTCATGTTGTTTAATTTAATTCATGTCATTTATTCTTCATGATTGTAAATAAATAGAGATTTTATTTATTTATTAATCGTCATTAATTATAGTCAATCAAGTAAATATGTCATTAATTATATCACTAATTGTGTAATTAAATAAATTGATTAATTTATTTAATTAATTGGTCTTATCTTCTAAATTAAATAATTAAATTTAATTATTTAATTGTCAATTAACATTCTTCTCATTTTAAATAAATTAAATTATTTAAAATGTCATCTCGATCTTAACTGTCAGTCCTTTTTGATAAATAATCTGAAAAAGATTATTTATTATCTCTTAAAATCCATAATTTGAATTAGTTTAATTCAAATTAGTAATTAATCTTCTAAAAATCAAGCAATTGGGCAGATTCTTGATTTTTCAAATCTTATCTTCAGTCTGAATCTTATCTCTTTGATTTTTTGAATCTTGTAAATCGAGCAGTCTTATCTTCTTGATTTTTTGAAAATCTTTATTTCTTTAATTAATTTCCTCATTTATTCTCCACCGTCGATCCGACTTTATTTTGACCGTTCGATTAAAGATTTTGCCCTAACCCTAATTAGGGATTCTCAGGTTTAATCTGGATCGTTCATTTTAGGTTCTTGTCATTGATTTATCTCGTCCGTCCGTTCGAAATGGCCTTTTCTATAAAATGCCATTTCCTTCTCATTTTCAGACATCTTGACATTTTTACGTAATTACTATAGGCATTTACTTGGCTTCACATTTCATTGTCATAGTCAATTGTAGTATTTCATTATTGGCATTAGGTTTTAGGCATTTGATTAATATTGACATTTGCTTTAGACATAGACATAGGCATTGGCAAGAGTCATAGGCATAGCAAATCCTTCAAATCTTGTTGTAGGGCTTAGACATTTAGATTGCTCAAGAAGACGAATCTGAGGGCAACATATTATCCAGCAAGTAAGGAGGTGTAACGAAGGTGAAGCATGGAAGATGGAGATTCTTGGTAATATCGTTTCTTCTATTTTCATTTCATTTCCATTGTACTTCGTTATTTCATTGGATTTTTATGTTATTTGATCTAACAAATTAACAATCTAATATTTCCCTTGATTACATTGGTGAACCCGACTCCGTTTTGCTTGTTTCCGTACGGTTTTTTGTTGTTTTGCAGGTACAGGTACGGATCAACGCAACTGTCTTTTTTAAAAAACATCGCGACGCATTTGATGCATCGCGATGCATCTGCTTATAGAAGCAACGCAATTGCTCTGACAAGCCGCAACCGACAACCAGAACGACGCATTTGATCTAACGAGTCGCATTTGAATACCCGAATGACGCATCTGCCTGTCGAGCCGCAAACGTCTAGTAAAATTTTCTTTCGGTTTTGTCATTTTGATTTTCAGATTTTTGGGTTTTTCTATTTACTGGTTTTCTGGTTTTCTATTTTTTTTTTCTGTGTTTTATTCCTGCATGTTGACTAGGTTAGATCTTTTGTGTTACTAATATTTTCTTGTAGCGTGTGGCAATCCTCTTTCATGTGTCGAAGACTATTACATACGAGACTACTAATATTCATTGTTTGCAGATTCGCATGTCAAAGAAGGAAGAAACAAACATTGTGCTTGTTTATTTCTAGATTAGCAAACATTTGTTTTTGGTGCTTATAAAATGAAATCATGTCTTTTATGCTTGACTGTGATTGTGGAATGGTAGGTGATTCTGCTCTCACTTGGTGAAAACCTTGTGATCAGAAAACCAGACCCATTCTTTTCTGTCATTTACCCTGACTTGGTATATCAGAGTATCCTCTCCCCTCACGCTTTCGAGCGATCTTGGGTGTAAGAGAAATGGTTACCAACTCTAGAAATTGGGCCTGCCTGGGGATTTCATCACTAGCATTGACTCAAACCGGAAATGGAGCTAAAGCCAAGCTACCCCTGACTAGTATACAAATGTGAATCTTAAGGGAAAACCTAAGATTACGAGTGCAGATGTGTCATACGGACAGAGTAGTACTCCCATAAACCTTGTTGAGCTTAACCTCTTGAGGCGAGTGCCACCTTAATGGTGATTAATCTGCCCCATGTGGCCTCGAGCGAGGGGTCCCGAACTAAAACCTGCTTGTGTAGTAAAGCCAAATCCTTCTGTTGCTAAAGTGTTACAGCACGATTAGATTAATGAAGGCATCCACCTTTAGGTTGTAGTAAGAGGTGATCAGCTCGCCATGGGGTTTCATGTGGGGTTGGAAGCTTGGTTGGCTTTGAAAAGAGAATGCCTTTGTAAGAGACCCGTGTAGCAAGCTTTTGAATTCTGCGCTTCTGATTATCGGTTACATGTGGAATCAGAACCGCGTCGCCTGGCCTAACCTAGGATCGTGCTTATCTGATGTGTGTTTGGTTACTTTACTTTTCAAAAACGTTGTGTTTGTCAAGTGTATTCTGGTTCTGTCACAGTTCAAACAAAACATTCATCAAACAAGTCAAAACTTCCATCAAAACAACACGAAAATCATGTTGAAACTAAACTGAGTCGCATCTGTCAAACCGCAAGTGATTTTTTGTAACACAATTGATCTGTTAAAACACATTTGAAACCTATAACGACGCATCTGACAACTTAAAAGCCGAATATGCTAAATCATGCCGCATTTGACAGTTAGAAAGCCGCAATTGAAAAATTGAACCACATTTGCCAAACTTTGACGCATTTGATAAACTGTGACGCATTTTCCTGTCAAAATCTTAAACTTCACAGTCAAAACCAGAGGCCTTCAAATTGTCAACCATTTGTTAAACACTGTCATCAAGAAGATTCTGTCAGAAACCAAACTTGATATTGCTCAAAGTCTTGTCTATTAGCTTGCATTAGTCACCATAGGTTTCATACCTCATTCCTTTTCATTGCATATACTTGGCATTAGACTATCCCTAGGTCCATATTTGCATACTTAGGATTAGGTAAATCTTAAGCACACCTTTGCAAAGTCATTGTTTTTGACATTAGACCCTTTTGGACTAAGTTATCAAACCTCCTTTAGTCATTGTCCTCTTTTGTGAGATTCTTCCAACTCAAAAGTCTAGTTAGGGAGACTCACTAGTCATTTAGACCTTGTCAACTTGTCATTTCCAACAAAGTCCTTTAGTAGTCAAAATCGAAAACAAAGTTCAAGTTTAGAGGTGCTTAGATAACCTTGTCTTACATTGCATAGAAATTGCATATCCTTATTCACAAAAAATCCAAAAACATTAGTCATTCTAATTTTCATCTTGAACCTTAGACTTCACATAGGGTCATACTTGCATTTAGGCTGTCATTCCTATTTGAGCAATCTCATTTATGGTTGAAACCAGACTTCAAAAACAAAAGAGACAAATGGAAAACTTTAGACAAGACCTCCCATTTACTGTCAACAATCCTCCATATGACTCAAGCTGGACCTTGTACGACCCATTTACCAATCTAGACAATCAACCTCCAACAACAACGCAAGCCTCGTCAAACATTACATTCAACCTCTACTTGCAAAGAAATGAAAATGGTCAACTACTTCAAGAACACATAGAGGCATTGACACAAGACCCAGAGGCCTATCAGATGGCTGAAGCAATAGCTCATCAGGACAGAGACAGATTTGTAGCCATGCTCTTGAGTGAGGGAGCTAAGTTACCACCAGGATTTGATGCTAACACGCTAAATTTGACACTTCATGACTCTAATGCCAATAACACACATAACATGTCACATAGTGGTCAACTTTCGAATAATACGAGCAACACTTCATTAGAGACCACAACGACAATAAATACCACTCCCAACATCCCAAACACCTCCAACACAGTAAATGCTACATCCATTGGGGGATCACAATCATCTACAACATCCACAACACTACCCCAATCAGATGGAACCACTCTTGGCTCCTCAACAACGTGGGAAAATTATTCCAATCCTCTTTTTACTGCAACGGTAAATACCACGGGGGCATCATCAAGTCACCACAATCCCCTGTTGACAACTACATCTACTACCATGAACACAACTTCGACAAATCCGTTCAGTAGTACTTCACAAAATCCTTTGGGAGGAGCCACAGGACGTATCTTTATTAAAGGACAACAACAAAACATTAACACGACAACATAGTCAAATGTCATTACCTCCCAAGGTACAAACACAAACGTCCCCCTTGTACAAAACCAACAATTTACACAAGGTGGCCAAATAACACAACCCATCACATCATTGACACACCATAATAGTCATGGTCACAACATCCCCCAAATAACGACACACATGGCTGGGGGACACATCCCAACATACTCATCCAACATTCATACTCATCAACAAGCACCAAATCATAACTTCCAATACCAACAACACACGTCATATGTACAACAATCCCATACCACCACAATACATAACCACTCCTCACCGGATAGGAGCGATATGGTGCCGAACAACCAACATATGGAAGCATAAAAGCGGCCACAGATGAACTCAAAAGCAAAATATGGAAAATATGCAAAACAGCAATATTTTACATTCGGGCGAAATCAAGTATCATATGACTTTGGATACCCATTCATTTCGAAACTTACATAATACTTGCCATTTCAGCCCGAATGTATGTGTCCGCAACTTCCTGAAATAGAGCAAGACAAATCCCATCCGAACATGTTAGTGCGCCAACCAACTATATGGATATAGCCCTCACGAACCAATACTTGATGAGACTTTTCCATTTTGGCAGGTCAAGCCCTTGAATGGTTTTCAACGCAAAAAGATATCCAGACATGGGATGAACTCAAACGAAGATTCATAAGAAATTACGCATACAACATTGACATGGAAACCTCTATCACTAGCTTGTGCAATCTCACGCAAGACGACTCTGGTGAGACATTTATTCCATTCTTTCAAAAATGGAGAAGCCTTGCTAGTCGATGTCACATTGACATTCCTGAAAGAGAAAAAGTCGACATGTTCGTCCAAACACTTCTAGGACCCCTAAAATTCGCTTTGCAAATACATTGTTGCACAAACTTCACGGAATTGGTTGAAAAGGGAGTCCAGATTGAGAAAGCCCTTATCGCAAAGGGAGAACTAAGATATGGTTCCAAAAACATGAACATCAATCCACCAGCCGACAAAAACAAATATTGGGTCAAGAATAAGCATGTTACAAATGACGGTGTTGTGGATGCCAAGACTGCAAGTCCCGTATTAGCCCTAAAAGGGGTCCAACACCAAAACAGACCAACAACGGCATTGACACCTCCTTCCAATACTTCTTCAAACAATCAAAATGGTCAAAACAGTCAAGGACAATATCGTCAAATGAGACAATTTCCTAGAGGCCGAACATACACCAATTTAGGTGAACCCATTGAAGAAGTCCTTAAGAAATGCATTCAACATGGGGTCATCACACTCCCAGAAATCAAACCATATGACCCAGGACAGTTCAAACCATCATGGTGGAATGACAATGCACTTTGCGAATACCATCGTGCAAAAGGGCATACAACTTCTAACTGTCGACAACTGAAAAACATCATACAAGACCTTATCGAAAATTGAACCATCGAAGTAGGTGGATCCCAATTCACTTCCAACTCAGATCACACTATCCACAAAAATCCACTGCAGGATCATGGTTCCCATAATGCTTCCACTTCAGGTTCACAGAACCAAGCTAACTTCGCCCGAGCCAAGTACGATTATTCTAGTGGACCAATAATAAATAATGTCAGAACTGACAATGACTACATAAATACTATTACGGTCAAGAGAGCACCACAGTGTAATGCTACTACGCGAAGTGGCAAGGTCACTATAGCTGGTCCACCGCCCCCTAGACAAGCCAAGATCACTATACCGGGCCCGTCAGTTAAACAGCCACAACCTGCTAAACAACCAAAACCTGTCTCAACCCCACAACAGTGGAAACCCAAGAGTCAGTTCAACCTCATTGACCAACTAGGAAAGACTCCTGTGCAAATATCTATCCTTGAGCTGCTTCGTATCTCTCCTGCGCACAAAGAAATCCTAGACAAAACTCTCCTAGAGTCGTCAGTCCCAAAGGACATCGATGTCAATCAGTTTGAAACTATGGTGGGATATCTCACCATGCCGCACCATGTCACCTTCTCGGATCAAGACTACTCATCACATAAAACCAACCACAATGACGCATTACACATAGAAACTTTTGTCCACAAGCACAAAGTTAGACGGGGTTTAGTAGATGGCGGAGCAGGGTTGAATATATGCTCCCTCAAATTGGTTAAGGCTCTTGGGTTCTCTGATGCGTGCATAGACCCAACGAAAAGCATAGTGATCAAGCATACGATGATGAGGAATGCTCTTCAAGGGGTGTTATCTCTCTCCCTATCAGAGTGGGACCGGTCATTGTAGACACAACCTGCCAGGTCCTAGATTTGGAACTGCCATACTAACGCTTTACTTGGCGATCCATGGATCCCATGGCTTTAAAAGATTCAATCAACATACCAATGCCTCAAGTTTCCTTTTGGCGATGCGAAGTCTGCTATCTGGAGACTTGGAAGCCCTTTTCAATATTGTACCGTTTAAAGAGGTATAGAAAGGCAGTACCTATTAGCAGAAGCTGGCTCCTCATCATCCAATACGCCGAAACCCCTCCACACTCCGTCATCTTCCACATTCGGCTCCATCCGTCTTAATATACAACTTTTCTTCCACCAACCCTACGACTGAATCAATTGTCAAAATCTAGGACCTTGGCTGTGGAGAATTCAAACTGCACACAGCATACAACATCACAAAAATGCCTAGATCTCCCAAGGACTATGGTCGGCCATGTTTCCGAATGGAACCTCAGGAAACCTTCATAGTCCCACTGAATACAGTTTTTATCAAGTGGGGAGACATGAGTGAGGAAGACCTTGCTGATATCACAGGATGGATCTATAAGGGTACGGTCACATTACCCCCATTACCAGTTCAAATATATGGCAAAGGTTATGACTTCATGAAGGCTAAAGGCTACGATGGTACTAGTGGTCTAGGAAAAGACAAAACAGGCCGAAGGGAACCCATAGAAACTTTTCAAATTCTGAAGTATCTTGGATTAGGGTTTGGATCACTTGCCAATGGCGATCGACGTACCTATGGACTTTTAAATGAGCGAGTACATGCTTCTGACAGTGTCGAGACTACTAGGGAACCCCTCACCGAAACTGACTCCCACGAGTGGGAATTTGGCTCAGAACGATCCCTAAGTGACTATTGTCTTGATGATTTGTTTGTTGAACCAGGGGAATTGACCTCTGAACAATGATTTTGGAAAACATTCAAAATTGAACAAGCACCCAATATTCAAAGTCCTACTACCACTTCCCATAACACACAACAGCCATCATCTGACCCCCCTCAGTCTAATCTATCTGAAGAGTTAGACAACATTGATAACCAGGGCTCTACAACCTTCACTCCCTATTATGACAATGAATATGACACTAGTGAAGGAGAATATTGGATAGAGTCCGATGTAGAGTTGGATGATGATAACCTCATCTACAACATCAGCGAATCCGTCTGCATGCCGTCTGCATCCTCACCCCAATTCACTAGCCTTGATGATGGCATCTCTTTAGTTTACCCTGAACTAGTCGATTGGGACCAACAAGGACCACCAGTTCTGGACACATTCCAAAATGATGAAGCCATTTCCGAATTCATGGGATTACGAGAAGGCATACCTAGTGAGGGACCACAAATCGAAATTTTCTATTGATTTAACGCACCGCGCCTTACTTGAAGACAGGTCCTCTAATTATATTAAAAATAAGAATAAAACAAAAAATGAAACGTCTCTAGGTGAAAACCGAAAGGTACCTCTTGACAATAAAATAGTAAAAATAAAGGACATATCTGTGGATGAAAACCTCTCTGAGGCACCCAAAGATGGAGGGCTGGACTTTCTCCCTGTGCAATAGGAGAAATCAACCATGCTTATTGAGGACATAATAGAGGACAACATTTCAACTGTAGAAGACCCCAAGATGGTCCTATTTGCTGCATCATTGGCTAACGAAGAGAAACCAGAATTTCATAAATTCTTTGCGCGAGCAGGAAAATCAACTTTGCATGGTCCCCTATGCAGACCTGCGATTGGACTAGCCCGGTTTTGCATCATCTCACGCCACTATTGCAATGCTAAGCCAGTCAAGCGAAGTTAAATGCACCCTCAAGTTGCCCTATTGGTCAAGGCTGAGTTAAAGAAATTACTGGAGGCCGGATTCATAAGGTCTATAGATTATGCTGAATGGATTTCCAATTTAGTGCTGGTGACAAAGCCAAATGGGCTGATTCGGGTATGTACAGACTTTCGGGATCTAAATAAAGCATGTCCAAAGGATGACTTTCCTTTGCCCAACATTGACATCATAGTCGACCTAACTGCAGGACATGAGATGCTATCCCTCATGGATAGTTTCTCTGGTTATAATCAAATCCGCATTGCTCCTGAGGATCAACACAAAACAACATTTACTTGCCCATGGGGCATATACTATTGGAACGTCATGCCCTTTGGTCTCAAAAACGTAGGTGCCACATATCAAAGGGCTATGACCACGATCTTCCATGACATGATGCACAATATAATGGAAGATTATGTAGATGACCTGTTGGCCAAATCATCAACTAGGAAAGATCGACGAAATTGCTGACATGGTATTTCAAGAGACTTGAAAATTACAAAGTTATTTAAAACCCTAAGAAGTGTGTTTTTGGGGTCACCTCAGGTAAACTATTGGGATACATAGTTTCTCGAAGAGGCATAGAGGTCGATCTGGCAAAGGTCAAAGCAATTATAGACATGCCTCCGCCTAGAGGGATCAGTGAACTCAGAACTTTGCAGGGTAGAGTACAATCTATTCGTCGTTTCATAGCCCAGTTGGTGGATAAGTGCCATCCGTTCTAGTACTTGTTACGCAAAAGTGTCCCCTTTGTATGGACGGATAAATGTCAAGAGGCCTTCCAACAAATAAAAGATTACCTGCTATCAACACCAGTACTCATGCTACCCATTCATGGAAAGTCGTTGATTCTATACATCTCCACTACTAGTTCAACATTGGGGGCATTGCTGGCCCAAAATGATCACGAAGGAAAAGAAAGAGCAATCTATTACATTAGCCGCACACTGATTGGTTATGAGCTGAATTACACATACATTGAATGTGCATGCCTCAACGCTATTTGAAACTAAGACGCTATATCTCGAGTCATCGAGACACAAGCGGTTGCCAAGATTGATCCATTGAAATATCTACTAAAATTCGGCGGCATTAACGAATTAGGTTGGCAAAATGGGTCATGATCTAAATTAATTATGATATATAGTATGTTGAGCACAAAAGCTCAATAAAGGAAAGTAATATTAAGCGGATCAACTAGCGGAACACACCGATTCAATCCACTTCATCCATTAGTAACTGATTTTCCTGATGAGTCCATTTTTCATGCGGAACTGGCAGCACCATGGAAACTATTTTTTTATGGGTCTCATACTGGTCATGGCTCAGGCGCAGGAATCCTGTTTATCACACCACAAGTGGATTCAATTCCTAAATCATTTCAGATTGCTTTCCCCTGTACAAATAACATTGCTGAATATGAAGCACTGGTCACAGGTCTCAAGTTAGCAATCAAATGGAAAATTCAGACACTGCTTGTATTCGGGGATTCCCAGTTAATAATCAACCAAGTGAATGATGACTATGAAACAAAGGATGAGAAGCTGCTTCCCTACAAGAGGATGGTGGACAGTTTTCGGACGTACTTCCAACTGATTTCTTTTGAGCAAATCCCTAGGGCACAGAATAAGGCAGCTGATGCCATGGCTACTATCAGTTCTCTTCTGGACATCCCTAAAAATGTGCCACAATTTGAATTCTTAGTAGAGCAGCTTTTGATACTAGCATATGATATCCCAGAATCAAAAATGGTTTGTGAACTTGTTGGTCCCAACTCTCCTTGGTATCAAGAAATTTACGATTACCTAAAGTCTCACACCCTCCCACCGAACCTGTCGAATAACCAACGGAAGTCCTTCATTAGAAAATCTGCAAGGTATGCCATTGTTAGTGACACCCTATACCGCCGTAGTTTCGACGATACCCTCCTTAGATGTCTTGACACTGACGAAGCATGTATGACCTATACGAGGTACATGGCCGGTATATGTGGATCTCTCATTCCAGTGGTCCTCACAGCTAGCTAAGCCCGGCGAGAGACGTTGCTATTGGCGACAATGGAAAAAGATGCAATTGAATAATAATGGGCTGTGTAAATGTCAAATACCGCGGTGACTTGGTCCATGCTCCGGCATAGGAACTCCAGCCATCACTTCTCGCCCGGCCTTCACTCAATGAGGACTTCGACCTGCATTAAGGTAAAGATTCATCAACCTCATCCATGACCATAAATTCATTATTCGCCGAGGTATTTCACAAAAGTGGATTGAAGCCATCCCATTGACATATATTCTTGGCAAACAAATATCAAAAGTTCATCCCTTAACTACATCATTTGCGGTATGGCCTTAACGATCAATCATCACCGACAACGGACGTCCGTTCAAAAACCAAGACGTACGTGAGTTATGTGAGCGATTCCATATCCAACACCACTTTTCATCTCCATACTACCCGCAAGGAAACGACCAAGCTGAGGCGTCTAACAAAACCATTGTCAAGATCTTAAAAAAGACTGTCAATGACGCTAGCCGTGACTAGCACATACAACTTAACCCTGCTCTGTGGGCTTATCGAACTAGCATTCGTACTCCTACAGGGGCCACCCCGTTCGCCCTGGTCTTTGGCGCTGAAGCCATCTTACCCATTGAGGTCGAAATTCCTTCGCTACGAGTCTCCTTGAAGGGTCTTACTAATGAAGAGGACTACCGACAATCACACCTGCATGAGCTAGAAATGCTGGAAGAAAGACGACAAAATTCACTGAATCATCTCCAAGCATATCAGAACCGCCTTTGTCGCAGCTACAATAAAAGGGTTATGGTCAGAAAGTTTGACATTGGTGACTTGGTTCTAATGCAGAACCCCAAGAACCAAGCAGACAGAGAAAAGCCAAGAAAATTTGAACCAAACTGGCTAGGTCCCTATATTATCATATCTTCTTTTGGCTCTGGAGCTTATCAATTGGCAACTCCAGATGGGGAATAGTTGACGGAACCCATCAACAGTTTACATCTCAAAAAGTTCTATGCATAGCATCAGAGGGTGGAGCTGAGAATCATAAAATACACAAAAAAATTGAAAAATGATAAAAACCGTCACCTTGATGAAAACCTGGCAAACAGGCGTCTTGGTGACACCAAAAAAATCAAAAAATTGTAAAATAGTAAAGAGAAAAATGATTCGTTCAATAGTGAAAACCTGGCAAACAGGCGCTTTGGACAAGTACCATGGTGAAAACTTGGCAAATAGGCGCCATGCGTAATCAATCATTGCTCTGCCATCTACTGTCACTTGGTCTAACTTGGCCTAGGATGAAGGGTATTTCTTCCATTATTTCCACAAAATCGCCATCACATCCTACCCTACCTGATAACTGATTGACATCAAGTCCTGACGACTGTCTGTCTACCAAGTCAGCAGCATCCCGTCCATGTCCCTTGCAAATGGCTAAGTCTCAGACCTGACTGGGGGCATAAGGTTTATCATGAAACTGCAGTGCATGTCACACATGATCTTGACAAAAACATCACAAAAAGTCCTAAAAAAAGACAAAAACATCACAAAAAGTCTTAAAAAAAAAGAAAAAGACAAACAACATCACAAAAGGTCCTAAAAAAGACAAAAACATCACAAAAAGTCCTGAAAAACGACAAAAACATCACAAAAGTCCCGAAAAAAGACAAAAACATTGGCAAATCGTCATGAAGAAAGACCCAAAAACATTGGCAAATAAGTCCTGAAGAAAGACCCAAAATCGCCAGCATGCGAAACAAAGCGAAACAAAACATCGAGGCCGGTCGAAAAGCGTAACCATGGACATCTCTTGTTAAAGATTGATCATTAATCAAATCGATCTCAAAGTCATCTAACCAAAGGCTCGTTGTCTGCGCGTACTCACATTAGGCAAGACTCATATTTGAGTCCCCGAGACATTAGGTCAGTCCCTTTAGGTTTGTCAAAATAAAATCATGACGCAATCTTTTGCTCATCAAGACAAAGTCATTGGTCATATCGAACTACGAGGTCTCTGAGTGTATGACGTAGGCAAGGCCATCTATTGATGAGCCCCCGAGGCCGCACTAGGTCAGTCCATTAGGGTTCATGGCACTACACTGGCACACATGTCAAAAGTCTTCAAGCAATTTTGACATGGGGAAACTCCTAAACCAAAGTAAAACAGTCATTTGTTCAAACATGGCTAATCTCATCAAACATGTCACTCATATCATCATGACAATATCGGCATATGATCAAACACAAGTCAAACTCGGTCCAAACAAGTCAAATCATCATAAACAAGTCAAACTGTCAAAATTCGGTTAGTCTTCAGATGAGTCCTTCTGAACGATAACCTCTGTCATTTGCACCTTAGGATGTGTCCTTCCTAGGCGTCGTCATCGTCATTTGACATTTTGAGTGATCCTCCTGACACCTAAAGATTGCTCTTCGCGACAACAGTATTCTTCAGATGTGTCCTTCTGAAGAATCAACTCTGTCATTTATGCCTTAGGATGTGTCCTTCCTAGGCATCGTCATTATTTTGAGGGACCCCTTACGACCATTAGGATAGTATTCTCTGAAACATCGACATATTCAGGATGTGTCCTTCCTGAATTCACCAAGTCTCGGCATTTTCCAAGATCAATCAAAACTTTAAACATTTCGACATCTCGACATTATCAAACATGGCCTCTTGGCATCAAAACAGTAAATATCCAGATGCACTTGGCAAACACTTGAAAAATTGTCTTTTTGATCTTTTATCATGTTATTAGTTTTTCAGCGAGATCCCAATAAGCAGGATTTAGAGAAGCAGCGACGTAGCATGACAATTGACGTGCATGACTATTAGCTTCTCAGCGAGGTCCTGATTCTGGGATTTAGAAAAGCAACGACATATCATGATAGGGACTTTATTTTTGTATTTTGACAATCATGCTACTAGTTTCTCAAGGATGTCCTGGAAACAGGATTTAGAGAAGCAGCGACGTTCCATGATTTGTCCTTGTTTTTTTTCTGCATGTGGTTGATTATGGCAAAAAGACTGGGGCAAGCTCGCTCCTAGTATGAGTCATGATCATCCTTGTCTGTGACTGTTTGTATTATGTGATGGTACGACCTTGCACACCTTGATCTATGTCATATCATGGTGTTTGTTGTCCATTACAACAATTTGCCCAATGATGATTAAGAGCAATAAATATTAAAGGTCTTACAGTAAAGTTTTGAAGGATTTGGTCTAGGAATTAACATGCATTTTCATAGGGCTCATGTCTTCCCTTCTTCGATCTGGTCATCTCCTCTCATCAGTCTCGTCATCTTCTCTCGTCCATCCCACGATGATATCCTGTGACATCCAAAAACATAAGTGCATACATAATCATATACATTGCATTAGGTCCATACATACATCATACATGGCAGTAAATCATATACATAAGCACAAGCATTGCATTAACATAATCATATAAATATGCATTGCATAATCATGACATCAAAAATCACAAATAGGCATCATAGTACATACATGGCATCATAAATTAAACATCATACATAGCATGATCCATAAAGCAAAGAGCATCACATAACACATGTAGGCCACGTCAAAACTGCATAATCATATAGAATCATCTCAAAAAGGTACAATGTCACAGGATAGAGCCAACGGATATCCCAAAAAATGGAGCTCGCAGGCTCATATAATATACATAATGTGTGATAATACAAAATACCCCTAGGGTAGGCCCTCGTCATCCCCTCGAGGTGATGAATGTGGTGGAGGCAACTCTGTCACGGGCGCTGAAACAGTAGGTGGTCCTGTAGCGACCTCTGCCTACGCCACTGTCGGAACTGAGAAGGCAGGTGTCATCTCAACAGTATAAAACACCCGTGAGGTCACTACTGCTGGACTCTAAGAAGTAGTAGGATATGTAACTGGTGGCTATACCTGTCCTGACCTCTGCACGGAACCAGTCGATCTATGGCTGTGACCTGAAGAATGTCGGCGAGAGTGATGTGACCTGTGTCCGGATGTGTGACCTATCGAAGTGGACCCTCTGACGCTGGTGTGGCTCCTGGTACCACTGCCACTGCCTGACCTGTGACCGCTACTTGTCCTCATCTGTGATCGGGACAAGGTAGGATCCCGTCGCTCTGGTGGCACTGCCTGCTCATAGAGAGTCTGGTACTGCCCCAATCTCGTGCTAACTCTGGCTAGCTCCCGAGCCATGTCTCCCATGGGTCCTGTACACAAGGCTGCAAACTCGGTACACCACTGGGCTGCATCCTGCTGGCGGATCACCACCTGGTCCTGCTCTACCCTGGCGACCTCCAGTGCCGACTGTAAAGACCTGACCTATGCCAAGCTGGCGTCTAATCTCTGCTGAAGGTCGGCCACTCTCTGATCAGCTGTAGCATCTGGCGACAACCCCGAAGTGGATGGTATCTCCTCCTCCCCCTCCACCAT
This sequence comes from Sequoia sempervirens, assembly GCA_007258455.2. Taxonomy (NCBI): domain Eukaryota; kingdom Viridiplantae; phylum Streptophyta; class Pinopsida; order Cupressales; family Cupressaceae; genus Sequoia; species Sequoia sempervirens. The sequence goes on from VDFB02011918.1 coordinate 25,914, forward strand.
CTGCCATCTGAGAAGTCTCTCGGCCTCACCTATGGCATCATCCTCCTCGTCATCATCGTCATCATCACATACGCCATTATCCACCCTCCACATCCTCCACCCCTCCTCCACCTGTCCCCCTCCATCCCTCCCTCCTCCTTCCTTCAGTTCCCCCTCCTTCCTTCACCATCTCCCTCTTCCTCCATCCCTCCGAATCCTCCCCATCCATTCCACCTCCATCCACCTCCATCCATCCACCTTCCATCCACCCCTCCATCCGGGTCCACCGCCTCACGCCTCCTGCCTCTTCTCGACCTGCCTCCATCACCTTTGCCACCTCGTGCGACCCATGGCACTGTGGAATAGCCCGGCCTTTGTTAGAAGCGAACCCGGACCCGTCCGGGATCTGTCAAAACAGCGGTCGGCGTGCCACGCCACCATAGATCATTATCTGCGTTAATGGGTACCGGTTCTCCTCTCTCCAACCCGGGCACGGGGCCAGCTAACCACATCTATTTCTTTGTGTCCTTGAAGGCGCGGGATGGCCAGACCCTCATCGCCTCTCACGGGCGATAGCATACTCGTAGTCCCATGGGGTATCGTTGCTGTAATCATCTCAACACCGCGGCTAGCGACGGTACATCTCAATGATCAGGGCGTGCGCCCAGCGTCACGCCAATAAGGTATCTGTACTGCCTGTAGAAGCTCAGATGCTCATCCTCATCATCCCATGCCTCACAATCCCTGTAGGGCCTCCAGATGAACGTCACCATGGTATCGATCCTGTGCCGCCACCACTCTGTCTCACCCATATGGGTCTGCTGTAATGTGCCGGCATAGTAGTAAGAGTAGGGCATCCCCTCGGCCAGCTGTGGTCTGTCAATAGGAGGGCAGAATATGGCAATGTGCTCTCATGCCCAGATCATCATAAGAGTAGTCCCACAGGAGATACTCTCTCCTCTCCTGTACACAACGTCATGAAGCTGATGATATAGTGTCCCTAGCAGGCAAGGACCCCAGGCATACACCATCCAGTCCCATCTCATACCGACTAGGACGTCTCCCCAACCAATCGGAAAGCCATGTCCTCGCCGATCAGGAACCAGGATACCCGCAATCATTGTCGCCAAGAAGGCATCGAAGCACCCATAGTGCTCTGCAAGGAAATCCCAATGGATCTCATACCCCTGAATGCCCAGTCTAGCACCCTGATCCTCGTAGTACGCGTGAAAGGTCTGCTCTCCATGACGTGGATCATACACAATCCGCTCCCCTCGAATAGGAATCCGGAGAATACGATAGAAATCCTCCAAGGTAATGGTAGCCTCGCCTATCGGCAGGTGGAAAGAGCAGGTCTCAGAATGCCATCGCTCACACAACGTCGTCAACAAACCCCTGTTCACCCGAATGGCGGGCATAAATGCAGCATAAAATAAGCCTAGTCTCATCAATCGTCCCCGCTCTCGCGGACCCAACTGATCGGCAAACCGAAAGGTGGTCGGTCTGCTCTCTCTGGTATAAATAGGGGCAAGCTGCCTCTGCAACAAGACGAACAATGCATCAACACTTTTTGGACAACTGACAACATCATGGAAAGCAACTAAAGGCATGAAAAAATCAAAGCAAGTCTTATTAAGAAAACAGGCAAGTGCATCGCAACCAAGCAATTGCGTCGCGAAAACACAACTGCGTCATTCAAATCATCAATTGCGTATCAATATGGCAATTGCGTCTCGACATAACAACTGCGTCACTAAAAAGCAAATGCGTCGCAAAATGACTATTGCGTCGTGATCTAGAATTTGCGACGTTTGACATGACGATTTCGTCTCAAATTAACGTTTGCGACATTCCACCAGTCAATTGCGACTTGGAAAGTCACTTGCGTCGCACGAATTGGAAAATGCGGCACGAAAAACCGATGATTTCAATTTGGTCTGTGCACTTGCGTCGCGACGCATCAAATGCGTCGAACATGAAAGCAATTGCGGCTTACGCGAACGCATATGCGTCGCGGCGCATTCATTGACTACCCTAGAAAGCATTAAATAGCACGTAAAACGATAAAATGACAAAGCGAGTTTAGGGTACATACCGCCGGCTCTGAACCCTCTGGCCGTCTGAAGGTCCTCACGATCTCTCCGCGGTGCTCTGACACTGGAATAACCATCCTCGTTGCTGCGCCTTTCGCTCTGAGCTCTCGAGTTTCGCAAGGTAAATAGTAAAAGTGAATT
>VDFB02011919.1:0-10342 GCA_007258455.2 Sequoia sempervirens
CGATTGTGGATTGCACTGTGGTTGTCCATTTTGTACGTGTATTTTCTATTTTCCTTTGTGAATCTTCATTTTTTGTTAAGTAATACCCGAATTTAGGAAACCCCTCGCACTTGTGGCACTGTAGTTGCGCATTCTATATGCGTATTTTCTATTGCTTCCAATGATCTCCATTTTTTGTTGAGTTATCACCGCATTTAGGAAAGCACTATTTTTTTAGATTTTGTGCACCATCAATCAACTTTGGTGACTACGATTGTGGATTCTACTATATTGTGCATTTTGTCCTCATATTTTTAATCACGTTTTACGAACCTTCACTTTCTGGTGAGTTAAAGCTGCATTTAGGAAAACACTCATGTTTGAGTTTACAAAAGTAGTAGAAAGTACGTGGACAAAATGGAAAACTATAGTATAATCCAAAATTGTAGTCACCAAAGTTGATCGATCGCCCATAAAAACTCAAACACGAGCGGTTTCCTAAATGTTGGTATAACTGAACAAAAAATTAAGGTTCATGAAAGGTGATAGAAAATTCATGTAGACAAGGCACACCTACACAACACTCCACAATCGTAGTCACCAAAGTTGATCGATGGCCCACGAAAATTCAAATACAAGCCTTTTCCTAAATACACCAATAACTCAAAAAAAAATGAAGGTTCGTGAAAGGCGATTAAAAATATGAGTACAAAATCCACAGCTATAGTACAGTCCACAATGGTAGTCACCAAACTTGATTGATGGCCCAAGCATACTCAAACACAAGAGGTTTCCTAAATGTGGCTATAAATCAAGAAAAAATGAAGGTTCACGAAAGGCCATAAAAAAATACCCTTATAGAATGCACAAGTACAGTGTAATCCACAATTGTAGTCACCAAAATTGATCGCTGGCCCACAAAAACTCAAATACGAGCTATTTCCTAAGTGCAGCTATAATTCAACAAAAAATGAAGGTTCAAAAAAAAAAAAAAAATACACGTATAAAATGCACAACTACAATGTAATCCATAATCGTAATCCCGAAAGTTGATCGATGCCCCTTGAAAACTCAAACGTGAGAGGTTTCCTAAGTGCCACTATAACTAAATAAAAAATGAAGGTTTGCGAAAGTTGATTTATAGAATGCACAACTATAGTGTAATCCACAATCATAGTCACCAAAGCTGATCCATGGCCCACGAGATTTCAAATACGAGCGTTTTCCTATATGCGCCTATACTCAACAAAAATTGAATGTTCATGAAAGCAGATTTAAAATATGCGTACAAAATTTACAACAATAGTACAATCGACAATCATAGTCACCAAAGTTGATTGATGCCCCAAAAAGACTCAAACATGTGTGGTTTCCTAAATGCGGCTATAACTCAAAAATCAATGAAGGTTAGCAAAAATAAATACAAAATACGGGTATAGAATGCACAACTACAGTGTAATCCGAAAGCGTAGTCACCAAAGTTGAACGTAGCCCATGAAAATTCAAACATGAGTGGTTTCCTAAATGGAGCTATAACTCAGAAAAAAATAATGTTCGCGAAAGGCAATAGAAAACACGCATACACAATGGACAACTACAATACAATCCATAATCGTATTCACTAAAGTTGATCGATGTTACATGAAAACTCAGATAAGAACAGTTTCCTAAATACGGCTATAACTCAACGAAAAATGAAGGTTCGTGAAAGGTGATAAAAAATAATCGTACATATTGGACAATTACAGTCCAATCCGAAATCATAGTCACCAAAGTTGATCGATGGCACACGAAAACTTAAATACGAGCGATTTCCTAAATACGGCTATAACTCAACTGAAAATGAATGTTTGTGAAAAACGATTAAACATATGCATTAAAAATGGACAACTACAATACAATCCACAATCGTAGTCAACAAAGTTGATTGATGGCCAACCAATACTCAAACTCATGAGGTTTCCTAAATGCGGCTATAAATCAACAAAAAATGAATGTTCGCGAAAGGGGATAGAAAATACCTGTACATAATGGACAACTACAATACAATCCACAATCATAGTCACCAAAGTTGGTAAATCGGCCACAAAAACTCAAACACAAGCGGTTTGCTAAGTGCGGCTATAAGTCAACGAACAAATGAAGGTTCTCAAAAGGCAATAGAACATATGTGTATCGAATGAACAAATATAGTGTAATCAACAATCGTAGTCACCAAAGTTGATTGGTGGCTGGCAAAAACTCAAACACGAGTGTTTTCCTAAATGCGGCTGTAACTCATCAATAAATAAAAGTTCATGAAAAGAGATAAAAAATAGGCGTAAAGAATGTAAAACTATATTACAATCGACAATCATAGTCACCAAAGTTGATTGATGGCCCACAAAAACTCAAAACGAGCGGTTTCCTAAATGTGGCTATAAGTTAGAAAAAAAATCAAGGTTCACAGAAGGTGATAGAAAATACGTGTACAGAATGGACTACAGTGCAATCCACAATCATAGTCACCCAAGTTGATCGATGGCCCATGAAAACTTAAAACAAGCTGTTTCATGAATGCGGCTATAAGTTAAGAAAAAATAAAGCTTCATAGAAGGCGATAGAAAATATGCCTACAGAATGGACAATTACAGTGCAATCAACAATCGTAGTCACCCAAGTTGATCAATAGCCCATGAAAACTCAAACACGAGTGGTTTACTAAATGTGGCTATAAGTCAACAAAAAATGAAGGTTCACGAATGGCGATAGAAAATACGCGTACAAAATAGAGAACTATAGTGTAATCCACAATCGTAGTCACCAAATTTGATCAATGGCCCACAAAAACTCAAACATGAGTGATTTCTTAAGTGCAGCTATAACTCAACGAAAAATGAAGGTTCGTGAAAAGCGATAGAAAATACGCGTATAAAAAGGCAATTAAAAATATGCTAACAATATGCAAAACTATAGTACAATCCACAATCGTAGTCACCAAAGTTGATTAATGGCCCACAAAACGTCAAACAGGAGTGGTTTCCTAAATGCGGCTATATATCAACAAAAGATGAAGGTTTGCGAAAGGCAATAGAAAATACGTATATACAACAAATAAGTATAGTGTAATCAACAATCGTAGTCACCAAAGTTGATTGATGGCCGACGAAAAACTCAAATACAAGCGGTTTCCTAAGCGCGGCTATAACAAAACAAGAAATGAAAGTTCACAAAAGTAGTCACCAAAATTGATCAATGGCCAATGAAAAGTAAAAAATGAGCGGTTTCCGAAGTGTAGCTATAACTCAACAAAAAATGAAGGTTCGTGAAAGGCGATAGAAAATACGTGTATAGAATGCACAAATACTATGTAATCCACAATCATAGTCACCAAAGTTGATCGATGGCCCACGAAAACTCAAACATGAGCATTTTTCTAAATGTGGCTATGACTAAAAAAAATGAAGGTTCATGAAAGGTGATTAAAAATATGCATATAGAATGCACAACTATACTACAATCCATAATCGTAATCACCAAAGTTCACAAAAGGAAATAAAAAATATGCGTATAGAATGGACAACTGCAATGTAATCCAGAAGCGTAGTCACCAGTGTTGATTGATGGCGCACGAAAAACTCAATCATCACCAGTTTCCTAAATGAGGCTATAACTCAACAAAAAATGAAGGTTAGCGAAAGGTGATAGAAAATACGCATCCAAAATGGACAACTACTATGCAATCCACAATCGTAGTGACCAAAGTTGATCGATGTTCCATGAAAACTCAAACAAGATCGATGGCCCATGAAAACTCAAACATGAGCGGTTTCCTAAGTTAAGCTATAACTCAACGAACAATGAAGTTTCACGAAATGCGATAGAAAATACACGTATAGAATGGACAACTACAATGTAATTATCAATCATAGTTACCAAAGTTGATCGATGCCCCATTAAAAGTGAAACACGAGCATTTTCCTAAATGCGGCTATAACTAAACAAAAAATAAAGGTCCGTGAAATGGGATTAAAAATATGGGTACAAAATGCAACACTACAATACAATCCCCAATTGCTTAGGAAAACCAAAAGGTTAGTGGCCCATAAGGATATCATAGAAGCTGATTTCCTAAGTACAACAATAACTAAACAAAATGAAGGCTCACAGTACGATAGAAAATCTGGCCATTACAAAATGGACAACTTCTGATTACGGCCTGTCAGTAAATACAAAAGTTGATCAATGGCCACAAAACTCAATCTAGAGCTATTTCCTATATGTGGCTATAATGAATAAAAATATATATGTTAGCATAAAGGCGATAGAAAAATTGACGTCTGAGAATGCACAACTACGATTACAATACTGTCGTAGTCACAAAGTTGTTAGGTGGCCCACAAGAAAGCACAAGTATCGAACATTTCCCTAGATGTGGTTATAAATCAACAAAAATGAAAGGTTCACATCGAGGCGATAGAAAACTATCCGTAGAGAATGATCACAATCCCTTAGCCACAAAAAGTTAGTAGATGGCCCATGAAAACTCAAACATGGAAGCGGTTTCCCTAAAGATATTGAAAGCTATGACTCGAAAGCAAAAAGTTAGGGATTATCCGATCAACTTTGGTGACTAACGGCAGCCAGTTATATAGTTGTGCATTTTTATCTTTACATTCTATGCGCTGTCATTTTGTTGATAACCACGGTAGAGGAAGCGGCTCATGTTAATTCGTGGGCCATCGATCAGCTGGTACGTGCAACGTGGTTACTATAGTTGTACATTCTATACGTGTATTTTCTACTGCATTTAGGAAACCACTCATGTTTGAGTTTTCGTAGGCCATCAATGAAATTTGGTGACTACGCTTATGGATTACATTGTACTTGTCCATTCTACATGTGTATTTTCTATCGCCTTTCGCGAACCTTCATTTTTTTTTGAGTTATAGCCACATTTAAGAAAAATCTTGTGTTTAAGCTTTCGTTGGCCATCAATTGATTTTGCTGACTACGACTGTGGATTACACTATAGTTGTGCACTCTATACGCGTATTTTCTATCGACTTTTGCAAATCTTTATTTTTCGTTTACACTTAGGAAACAATAAATATTTCAGTTTATGTGGGCCATCGATTAGATTTGGTGACTACGATTATGGATTGCACTATACTAATAAATTCTATATGCGTATTTTCTATTGCCTTTTGATAACCTTCATTTTTTCTTGAGTTATAACCGCACATAGGAAACCACGCATCTTTCAATTTTCGTGGGCCATCGATCAACCTTGGTGACTATGATTGTGGATGTCACTGTAGTTGACCATTCTATATGTGTATTTTCTATTGCCTTTCGTGAACATTCATTTTTCATTGAGTTATACCCATATTTAGGAAACCGCTCATATTTGAGTTTTCATGGGCCATCGATAAATTTTGGTGACTACGATCGTGGATAGTAGTTGTCTATACGCATATTTTCTATTGCCTTTCCCAAACCTTCATTTTTCATTTAGTTATATCCGTATTTAGGAAACCGCTCGTGTTTGAGTTTTCGTGGGCCATCGATCAACTTTGGTCACTTCGTTTGTGGATTGCACTGTAGTTGTCCATTTTGTGTCTATAATTTCTATTGCCTTTCGTGAACCTTCATTTTTTGTTGAGTTATAGCCGCATTTAGGAAACCACTTGCGTTTGAATTTTCGTGGGCCATCAATCAACTTTCGTGACTACGATTGTGCATTGCACTATATTTGTGCATTAACAATCGCAATCAAAGTCACCAAAATTGATCAATAGACCTCGAAAACTCAAACACAAGAGGCTTGCTAAATGCAGTTATAACTCAACAAGAAATGAAGCTTCCTAAAAGGTGATAGAAAATACACATATAGAATGCACAACTACAGTGTAATCCACAAGTGTAGTCACCAAAGTTGATCAATGGCAAACAAAAATTAAAAAAAGAGTGGTTTCCTAAATGCGGTGATAATTAAAACAAAAATTAACGTTCGCGAAAGGAGATAGAAAATATGCATACTTTATCGACAACTATAGTGCAATCCACAATCGTAGTCATCAAAGTTGATCGATCGCCCACGAAAACTCAAAGACAAGCATTTTCCTAAATGGGGCTATAAATCAACAAAAAATGAATATTCCTGAAAGGCGATTATAAATATGCATACATAATGCACAACTACAGTACAATCCATAATCGTAGTCACCAAAGTTGATCGATGGCCCATGAAAACTTAAACACGAGCGGTTTCTTAAATACAGCTATAACTCAATGTAAAATGAAGGTTTGCGAAAGGTAGTAGGAAATACGCATACAAAGTGGACAACTTGTAGTTGTGCATTCTATACATGTATTTCCTATCGCCTTTTGGGAACTTTCATTTTTTGTTTAGTTATAGCGACATTTAGGAAACTGCTCATGTTTGAGTTTTGGTGGTCCATTAATCAACTTTGGTGACTATGATTGTGGATTTTACTGTAGTTGTGCATTTTGTGCACATATTTTTTATCGCCTTTCATGAACCTTCATTTTTTTGTTGATTTACAACTTCATTTATGAAAATGCTCGAGTTTGATTTTTCGTGGACCATCGATCAACTTTGGTGACAATGATAGTGGATTGTTCTATATTTGTGCAATCTGTACGCATAATTTTTGTTGATTTATAGCCACATCTACGAAACCCCTCCTGTTTCAATTTCCATGGGCCATCGATCAACTTTGCTGACTAGGATTGTGGATTGCACTGTAGTTGTCTATTATATATGCATATTTTTTATCGCCTTTCGCGAACCTTCATTTTTTTTTGAGTTATAGCCTCACTTAGGAAACAGCTCGTGTTTGACTTTTTATGGACCGTCGATCAGGTTTGGTGACTACGATTCTGGATTGCACTATAGTTGTGCATTCTATATGCATATTTTCTATTGCCTTTTGATAACCTTCATTTTTTCTTAAGTTATAGCCGCACATAGGAAACCACTCATCTTTGAGTTTTCGTGGGCCATCAATCAACCTTGGTGACTATGATTGTGGATGTCACTGTAGTATAGAATGAAGGCTCTTTGAAAGGCAACAGAAAATACGTGTATAAAATGCACAACTACAGTGTAATCCTCAAGCGTAGTCACCAAAGTTGATCAATGGCAGACAAAAACTAAAAAAAAAGTGGTTTCCTAAATGCGGCAATAAGTAAATAAAAAATTAAGGTTCGCGAAAGGAGATAGAAAATATGCGTACTTAATGGAAAAATACAGTACAATCCACAATCATAGTCATCAAAGTTGATCAATCGCCCACAAAAACTCAAACACAAGCATTTTCCTAAATGGGGCTATAACTCAACAAAAAATGAATGTTCCTGAAAAGCGATTAAAAATATGAATACATAATGCACAACTACAGTACAATCCATAATTGTAGTCACCAAAGTTGATTGATGGCCCACAAATATCAAACACAAGTGGATTCCTAAATGTGTCTATTAATCAACAAAAATTGAAGTTTCGTAAAAGGAAATTTAAAATATGCATACAAAATGTACAACCATAGTGTAATCAAATAACATAGTCACCAAAGTTGATCGATGGCCCACAAAAACTCAAACACGAGCGGTTACCTAAATGCGACTATAACACAACAAAAAATGAAGTTTCATGAAAGGTGAGAGAAAATACGCATATAGAATGCAAAAATATAGTGTAATCCACAAGCGTAGTCACCAAAGTTGATTGGTTGCCCATGAAAATTGAAACTCAAGTGGTTTCCTAAATGTTCCTATAAGTAAAAAAAAAAAAAGGTTTGTGAAAGGCGATAGAAAATACACGTACGAAATGGACAACTATAGTTCAATCCATAATCCTAGTCACCAAAGTTTATCGATGGCCGAAGAAAACTCAAACAAAAGCGACTCAAACAAAAGCAATTTCCTAAGTAAGGTTATAACTCAATGAAAAATGAAGGTTCCCGGTTATAACTCAATGAAAAATGAAGGTTCACGAAAGGTGATAGAAAATACGTGTATAGAATGCACAACTACAGTGTAATCCACAGTCGTAGTCACCAAAGTTCATAGATGGCCTACGAAAACTCAAATACGAGCATTTTCCTACATGCGGCTATTACTTAATGAAAAATGAAGGTTTGTGAAAGGCGATTAAAAATATGCGTACAAAATGCACAACTATAGTACATTCCCAAATCGTAGTCACGGAAGTTGATCGATGGCCCAAAAAAACTTAAATATGAGCAGTTTCCTAAATGTGGTTTAAGTGAACAGAAAATGAAGATTCGCGAAAGGCAATAGAAAATACACGTATAGAATGCACAACTACCATGCAATCAACAAGCATAGTCACCAAGTCGATTAATGGCCCATAAAAACTAAAACATGATTAATTTCCCAAATGCGGCTATAACAATAAAAAATGAATGTTTAAGAAACCTAATAGAAAATTAGTGTTCATAATGCACAACTACAATGCAATCCACAATTGTAGCACCAAATTTGACTGATGGCCCACGAAAACTTAAACACGATATGATTCCTAAATGCGGCTATAACCCAACAAAAATGAAGGTTTGTGAAAGGTGATTAAAAATATGCGTACATAATGCACAATTACAGTACAATCCGCAGTTGTAGTCAACAAAGTTGATCAATGGCCTACAAAAACTCAAACATGAGCGTTTTCTTAAATGTGGCTATAACTCAACAAAAAATGAAGGTTTGCAAAAGGTGATAGAAAATACGCGTACATAATGGACAATTATAGTGCAATCCACAATCATAGGGACAAAAGTTGATGGATGACCCACGAAAACTCAAACACAAGTGGTTTCCTAAGTGCTGCTATAACTCAACGAAAATTGAAGATTGGCAAAAGCCGATAGAAAATATGTCAATAGAATGTAGAACTACAGTGTAATCCATAATCGTAGTAACCAAAGTTGATCGATGGCCCACGAAAACTCAAACACGATCGTTTCCCTAAATGCAGCTATAACTAAAAAATAATGAAGATCGTGAAAGGCGATTAAAAAAATGTGTACAAAATGCACAACTACAGTACAATCCACAATATTAGTCACCAAATTTCCTAAACGCGGCTATAAGTTAACAAAAAATGAAGGTTTGTGAAAGGCGATTAAAAGTATGCATAGATAATGCACAACTACAGTATAATCCACAATCGTTGTCACCAAAGTTGATTGATGGCCCACAAAAACTCAAACATGAGCGATTTCCTAAATGCGGCTATAACTCAACAAAAAATGAAGGTTCACGAAAGAAGATAGAAAATACGTGTATAGAATCCACAACTATAGTGTAATCAACAATCATACTCACCAAAGTCAATCAATGGCCCACAAAAACTCAAACACGAGGGATTTCCTAAATGCGGCTATAACTCAATAAAAAATGAAGGTTTGTGAAAGATGATAGAAAAAATTAGCGTTCATAATGCACAACTATACTACAATCCACAATCGTAGTCACCAAAGTTGATCGATGGCCCACACAAACTGAAAATGGAGTGTTGTCCTAAATGCGTCTATAAGTCAACAAGAAACGAAGGTTCGTCAAAAGGGATTAAAAATATGCTTATAGAATGCCCAACTATAGTTCAATCCACAATTGTAGTCACCAAATTTGATCAATGGCCTACAAAAAGTAAAATTGGAGTAGTTTCCTAAATGGGACTATAACTCGACAAAAAATGAAGGTTTATGAAATGTGACTATAACTCGACAAGAAATGAAGCTTCAAGAAAGGCAATAGAAAATACGCGTAGAAAATGCACAACTACAATATAATCCACAATCGTAGTTGCCAAAGTTGATCGATGGCCCACAAAAACACAACAACGAGTACAAATATGTGTACAAAATCCACAATGTAGTACAATCCACAATTGTAGTAAAAAAAAAGTTGATCATGTCCCACAAAAACTAAAGCATGAGTGATTTCCTAAATGTGGCTATAACTCAACAAAATTGAAGCTTCGCGACAAGCGATAGAAAAAATATGCATATAGAATGCACAACTACATCGTAATCCACAAGCATAGTCATCAAAGTTGATCGATAGCCCACGAAAACTCAAACTCGCTCGATTTCCTAAATGTGGCTGTAAGTCAACAAAAAATGAAGGTTCGCGAAATGGGATAGAAAATATGCGTATAGAATGCACAACTACAATTTAATCCACAATCATAGTAATGAAAGTTGACTGATGGACCACGAAAAATCAAACACGACTGTTTTCCTAAATGTGGCTATAACTCAACAAAAAATGAGGGTTTGTGACAGGCGATTAAAATATGCGTATAGAATACATAACTAAATTACAATCCACAATT